>JAAAKM020005737.1:0-10905 GCA_010016025.2 Alatinidae sp. Z8VKAUB7J3 | reverse complement strand
AATACTAGTGGTCGCTTTCCAAAAGCGTCAGGCAACAAAGAACATATCATTAAAGGCAATTGCAGTTGAAGGTTATCAATTTTACTTGTCACTGAGTGTGTAGTGGAAGATTTGTGGAATTATTCTTTTAAGCATGCCTCCCCTAATTACTTAGAATTGACCTCTGTTCATAGAGTAAATTATTAAACGCTTTATTGTAACACTTTAAAGATAGAATAGCGGTAGCACAGAATAATACATCGTTTAATTTTGAATTGTAGAAAACATGAAGATCTTCCTTGGAATTTGTTTGTTGCTCGTTGCTTCAACTAGAGAGGTATGTTTGTGCATCTGGCCTTTCTAGACCACATCATTACAGTGTGTGACGTCCATTTCCGTAATCTCTCTGGAAACAACTAGGCATTGAACGTAGTTTTTGCAGACTAGTATTTGCAGCTGACTTGTCTTTAGACGTTTCCCTCCAAAGAATTTTCTAAGACGTCCGCATAAAATATTCGATCCGTGTATATTTTAATCTATTCTTGCAAAGTTATATTTCTCTGTATTGACATTGGGTCCTGGAAAGTTTTCAGCCTAATAATGGCTCTTCATTTGAAGGAGTATATATCTTTGTATATTAACATCTGGTTGGTGAAAGCAATCTTCGGGAATCTTTGTTTCCTTATCTTGCACCGCACACTCTATTATAGTTATGGCCATTAAAAACAACAAAAAGTCCCTATGCGCAGGTCAATAAGCCAAATAATGAAAGAATAAGAAGAGTAAATAATTGAGACTTTAAATATATGTCAGGGAAGCTATTCCGTTATATGTCCATAGATTTTTGGAAGATTCTCAGGACTATATTCACACGGAATGACGTTCATCTCGTCTTCAGCATCCATTTACAAATCAGGGCTTTGTCGAGTCCTTTGTAGGGAAGCAGGAACACTGGCACGAGCACCTTGCTCTTACGGATAGAGCATTTACGAGCATCTCCTGCACTACCCTTTTAAAACTATTTAATGCTGGTTTTACATTTTTGACCTCTGTAGTTTTTATTAAAATAAAAGATTTTAAATGAAAACTCTAAACATTATAGTTAAGTAAAAAAAATTATTTTAATTATTTTAAATAGTTTTGTTAATATAACAGGGTTAAAATGGGAAACGATTGTTCTCGTACATAAGGTAGAAACTCTGTAATCTATTTTTAATCGAAGTCAAGGTTCAGTAAGTAATACAGTTGATTTTATTAAGCTTCTCCTTGAATTGATTGAAAGGATATTGCTTGTGTTTGTATCCATTGATATACGCAGTAAATATTAGCAACGAATAGACAGAATGAAAGTGTACTATCTGCTTCCCACTAGCTTAGAAGTTTTGTCTGGCTTTACACCTAAACTTGTAAAGGTCGTAAGCACTCTTTCAAACGTAATAAGCTGACGAACGGCTCAATGTTTTTGCTGTTGGCAACAGATATTTTTACCACAGAGACATATAGTTCATTAGAGTTCCAATTTCATGACTACAAAACATTCTTCTAAATTCTGTTTCATCTTGTGAAAGCAGTTTCAGGCAAGCTTAGAAACTCCTGGCAGCTTTATTAATAGAAATACTTTGTCGTAGCAAAATTGTAGAAAGTGCGTGTCCGATTCACACTTTATGTAATCCTTGCATTTCTTCTCAATGCCGCGGAGCAGTTTGCGATTGTCGACAGATAACTTCCTTATGATGATCCGGAAAGCAAAACCACACAGGGTTTTAAAACAAATATGTTATTCCTGAGCGCTTTTTGTCTTAATACTAGCAATACTTTGAAGAAAATAGTCAGGACTGGTCACAATGTTGCTTGAGGGAAATCATTAAATATCTTAGCATGATCAAAACAGGATACCCTTGCCAAAATTATGTTGCTGTCAGTAGAAACGAATTAAAATATATGATCCGAACAATTGAAACTGAGACTGAAAAATATTTACTCTGAAAATTTGTAAACTGAATATGATCACAGCACGGAATATTATGTTTTTATTTCTTCGAATACATATTTCACCAACGTCTCAGAAAAAACACTAGTATAAACAATAATAATATAAACACCTTTGCCCACTTTCGCCTTTCTGCAAGGATAAATATGCACACGAATACCATCAGACGTATCATACCACCTGGCTTACCTAAAACACATCATCTAATCTAAACGAGAGAATCAGCGGGAAGCATTCGATTTTCTATTATCTCTCAAACCTAGAAGCGACAAAAAAGTCTCTTCGTTTAGGATTCAGAGTAAAGTTATTCATCTTGCTGGCAATTTCTTTGTAGTAAATGTAATAGTATCCTAAATAGGATAAAGCTTGCTCTAATTTTATGTCTTTTATGTTGACATTGGTAATCTTCTTTTTGCTTTTTAGGCATACGCAAGCTACGAAGCAGTTGAAAATGCTTTCTCAAAGGCATCTGCTGATGCCACTGGTGCTATTATCAGTGCAGTTATCTCTTCTTCAGAACGTACCGCACAACTGTACCAAGTAGCTCTTGCTGTCTTTCAACAACAAGCAACTTTTGCTGTTCAAAATGGAAAACTTACAGCGGATCAAGCAACCGACCTTCTTGCAGGTTGTTAAAATTGTAGGCCTCTATATGTTTTAACGCTACCTTATATAGGGAGGGTGGGGATGGTGTTCATAGGCCCGCAGCAACATACTTCGTTTCATAACTTTTAAACGACTTCACTTATGGTCATGAAATGTTGTGGCTCTGCTTAATTTTTACGTTGAATTTTCATGAGGAATGATTTTTTTTTTAAACAGTTTGCAATTTATCTTAATATTTTTGGCTTTTTTGGTCACTTTTCTTTAAAAAACATGTTCATTATATGTTTTAGCTCAGATACTCTCTCTTGAGTGAGTCAAACTATTTCCATTTCCAAATAAGATCTGAGACTAATAAAAAATTTTCATTTTTTGCAAAAAATGGTACTATATGCTGTGAAATAAGGTGAAATTCTGGAGAACCTATATATACATGATAGTTGTAAGGAAATCACATTTTTAGATTACCTTCACACAATCAGCGAATTAGGAGCTATATTTTATGTTTATGGTTATTTTAAAGTTATAATGCTCAAAATATAGAAAAACCGCTGAATTCATAGTGACAAACCGTTTCAGTAGTTATAAAATTCATACAAGTTGATGAACAAGTTGCCCAAAATAAAACCTTACTTGCCCAATTACTACGTATACATGCAAAAGTAACATAAAGATACTTCTAATACTTAAAAACAATTAGTACAATAATGATGCTTTTTACGGCATTTTAAAAATATTGCAATATTGTGTAACATTAAATAGCTATATCTGACGCGATTGACATAATTAGTGAAAAGTTGGGTTTTTTTAAATTTGTTGTGAAGAGCCAAAATATTCACCTGCCAAAAATCTTTGTACGATGACTAGTGAATACAAACTTATAGCACGTCACATTACAGCGGACTTACAGGCAATCTCTCAATCAAAGACCACTGATTAGCAGTGTGTCCAACATTAGAACTACTTTAAAAATAGGGAAAACACCAAGCAGGCTAAGTAATGAATAAAAGGAAGCTGGGTTGTCTTAGGGCAACGCCTCTCAATTTAGCTACCGGGCAGAGAAGCAAGTCTACGGGCAGGCTAAACCGCCCAGTAGGAGCGCCGCTTACGGACCATGGAAAGAATCTGTCATCAACGAGAGCAGATACTTCATCCATTCCTTGCCAAAAGACCTAGAAGTGACTCACTGCCCTCCGCCCCCTTCTTGAATAAAAGGAGGCAAAATGCCCATGTAAGCTAAGGGTCAAGTGTCTTTACCTCAGACACTGAAAATAAAGCTGATTGCAACATATATCTACTTTTTATTGAGTTACCTTGATATCATGCAGTTGATATATTGATGCTATTATAATTTTATTGCTCCTATCCTTGTTGATACCTTCATGATTAAGAGTATTATTACTGCCATTATTAGATTATTATTTGTTCGTATTTACTCCATATAGGCCAGAGGATATAGAATGATACGAACTCACCTGTTGGTAGATCACCTGCCTCGAATTCGCATGCCCCAGGTCCTGATTGCTGTTGTGACGTAATATTATATCTGTATTATCTCTTCAGACTGGCTACTTTAAGTCCCTTTTGTTCAATGAAACTTTGCATATTTCAATACGCTTTAGACAAATTGACAAGCGGGGTGACTGTCTTTCCTTGGCTGGCTCAGAGAGACTGATCTCCAATCGCTTTCAGCTTTATGCGATGTCCACCCGTAGATGATTGGCAGCTAATGTGCCGAATAGAGAAATAGAGTATGTTAACATCGGAGGTCACCTAGCACAGGTGGTAGAGCGGACTTCCCCCCGCCCCTCCTCATCATTGGATTTGAGCCCCGTTGGTGACATGTTTTCTCTATGTCACTCATCTTTCAAAACGAGTTGCTTTACCTTTTGCTTTCATGGGTATTTTATCATTGTAGTGAAATCTGTTAAATTAAAACAATCCCTTGCACATATATCACTCTTTTTTGTAGAACTTGATGATGAATTTAGAAATGCCAAAGCCGCTCAGGCTGGAATTGCTGGTGAAGCATTGGAAGCCATCTCAACTGCCCAACGAGAAGTTGTTGAATCTTTGGAAGATGCCACAATTGGACATGCTCTTGTAAAAAGGGAAATCATGCTTGATGAAGGTTGGTGCTCTGCAATTCGTGCTAAATCAATAAACGTATATTCAAACTGACAATTCTACCACTACGTAAAATCATACTCATATCATCTTGCTCTTTTCGTTTTGTACCTACTTTCCTAATTTCCTACAGCTGCTCGTTTAGATTAAAAATTATGATAATTATTTTAAGGTTAACAGTTAACATACTTTCTTTATTCAAGATTTCCCAATTACAAAGGAGCAAATACAGGAAGCCCTTGCCAAAGCACACGCAAAGGTAAAGGAAATTGTCAAGAGTGCCGTGGAGAAGGCTAATGCTGGACTTGAGAGAGTTGAAAGTTTCTTAGAAAGGATGATGAAGAAAGTTGCTGACTCTAAAGGTATATAAGACAGTTTCCATACTATGTAATCGATTGTTTATGATAATTACAGAGAATACAAACCACAAATAAAGAGGATAAGAAATTTTCAAGAGCAAAGCCAACAGAAAGGGCAACCTCGTTTTGGTTTTAAAGTATCTAACGAGGTAGTAAGAGGTAACCCTTTTCCCAGAGGGGCCTTGCGGGTTGACAGCTCAAAATTACTAAATGATACAATAAAGAAACAGTTAGAAGCTAGAAACAATAGCTGATCAACAGAGATTTAGTAAAATATAAGCAAGAAAATACTATGATTATCTATTTTTCCCGACGTTTCGGAGTCATCATCACACTCCTATCAAGGAAATTATTTGATATAGAGGCAAGATCTATTTATATACACTATGTAAAGAGAAAAAATGAAAAACAATACCATACATTTTATTGGCAGTGTAATATTACATGCTTGTAGCACATTCAGGGTTTTGTAACTTTGTCATTTTTCTAGTTTGCTTGCATTATGCCCTTAGTCGCAATAAAATGTTTTTACTGGTGATGATCGCCATTTCTAACCTTTACGTTACGATGATATAAATGATACAGAGAAACGATGAAATAGACATTCTTTCTCATATGTATATGGTTTAAGGAAATAAGGATAGTCATAGTAATTTTGTGCCTTCGGTAACTAACTAAGTGCTAAGTATTTAACTGACACCCGTCTGTATCGGATCATTGCAAATGGGTGTATACAAGGATGTGTTGCTTAGACGCTAGACAGACCAGTGTACATTTTAAAAAACTTAACATAAAACGTATAATTAATACACCTTTTCAACAACGTATTACACACTACTATAAGTCCTCTGCGAAATTGTTCACTGCTTTACAAAAAAGTTTTTCGTCTTTTATACCGTAAAGTAACAGCAAAAAATAGAGAGAGAGGACATAGTAAAAATACCTTGTAAACTAGTTTAATGTTTTTTCTTGATTATAATAATTGAATTTCGCCTACATATTTAAAGTTTTCCTAGACATGAAGGCGAAAATCCAGGCTTTGATCAAGAAGGTGACTGATGAAATTTCCGGAAATGCTGAGAAGGAAATCGAACCATCCTTTGACACTGCTGTCGAAAACGCAGATCATGTGATGTTTGGCCTCGAACTGGACGATATGCGTGCAAAGAGAGCCATCAACGACAGTAAGTTAATTTTGTATGCCTTGACTGAATTTTACTATCATTAAATGAGGTTTAGAATCTGCAAAAATAGAATTATCTCATTATCACAGGGATTTAAATACAAGGCGCTTATTATCGATGTGTTTACTTTATTCAAACAAAGGCATAGAGGTGCTGTGGATCCTGTTAATGACACATTTACTCTAGCATATTTCCAAATTTGAATTTTTTTTCAATGTCTTATATTTTATAACTCTTTATATTTATTAAATAATTAGGATATTTCATAAAACAACAAAAATAAACAATTGAAATAAAAAGATGTTAATTTTGCTAGAAAATGATAATGATAAGCTTGATTGACTGTGAATGACCAAACCAGTTCGTTATATGTTTTACATATATATAATAATTTTCTTTTCAAATGAGTAATTTCATAGCAATAGTTTTGCTTTTCGTAGTTTTTGTTTTTACTAGCCGTCATTCTGAGACAATCAGTTAAAAACCCTTTACATAGCCACTAGAATGATTCAAGTGTAGGCTGTAGGACAGTATAGTATGTCCCAGGTGATGATGCAAATGAGATCATAAGAAGATAAAATTATAAACGGTTCAAGTGCTTTTCTATTGTTTACAACGTAACAAATTTTAGTGGTCAGAAATTAACTTTTTTCGTTTTCTTCAATACCTCATTTTGTGTTAGACAGTTTCAATTTACTAAATATAGAGCATTAAGAGTTGAAATTTCCCACGAAAAACAAACTTTGATCCAAAAGTAAATCACTTCCAAGTAATAAAATGTATCGCATGATTTTTATAGAATAGTGTCGGAAATAATGCTGAAAGCTTTCGCATTCATAACTAGATTGTTTCTTTATGTTTCTGGATATTTGATTGGATAGACATTTGCACGTTCTAAAAATGTAAACTTTTATACTCAATTATTTCTTGATCAACTTCATTTCCATTATTAAAATGATACAATGAATTGTCACTGGGTACTTGCTATTTACTTTTTATTCTAACTGAAGGTGGTGTTAACTCCTCAAACCGTAAATTATTGTTTGTGTTACTCTCTCTAACGTATTTCTTGTTTAACTTTTCACATACTTCAATATGCTCAGAGGTAGCTTTCTACAGACTAGCGCAGTTAAATTTTTACTTTCAAATACTTAAAACAAAAATCCAAAATTACGTATTTTTAAACAAATGATATCTATCCCGATTAAGATCATTAATATACGTTGGTATTTACGTTTGTTTTAACATGGAGTTTAAATTTTCTGACTTCTCTACCCCTCTTACCATCTCTATGTCGAAATCATTGATGCCAGTTTCGTCTATATCTTGAAGACTAGCATTTTTATATACTCATCACAAGGTCGTTCTCCTAAAACTGTTATTGATGTCACAGAATTAAGAATTGAAGTTTTTAAGGTCAAGTGATATTTAGCAACAACCTAGAAATGTGTTGGGATGCATTGCATTTGTATTCTTTCATTGGAGCTAATTATCCCTTTAATTGAATTTCAGTGTGGGCGAAGGTCACCGCAGCAGTTAAACAAATTGGAGGAGCAGTCTACGAAACAGCCAAAAAGGTTTTAGAAGAAAAGAAACCCGAAATAATGGAAGCTTTAAACAAAGTTGGAAAGATTCTGATTGCTGCTGGCAAACAGATTGCTATTGAATTGGCTGGTGAAATAGTTAAGGCTGCTCTTGCCTAGATCTCTTCAATATGTTTGTGAACTTGAAAATTGAATAATGGCATTTTACTAAATAAATAAATACAAATAGAAATTGCTGTTATTGAATGTTTTGTTACTTTCCAATAATATGACAACAGAAATGTCAAATAGAAACCGAAATCCACCGATAGCCTACAGTCGACAAACAGTCCCTAATATCCAATAAGATACATTTGTTTCAGTCAAATGTTCTTATTGGCATTTATATAGAAATGATTATCACTTCAAAAAATTGAATTTACAAAACGGACCAACTATAACAATACCATATTTTAATGATTTAAACTAATAGACACTTTGGTACTTGCTCACAATAGGCATATCTAAACTGCTCATGAGCATACATCAGACCATTACATACATAACAAATGACAGCAATAATACTAAATAAAGTTTTAAGAACAGCGACATGTTTCTTTTTACAAAATTATCAAAAATACCAGCATGCTAATGATCCTCATTTGCTTTGCTCGGCTTTATTTCATATCAATTAGCCTTATTTTTGCTGCAGACAATAAAACTACTTGATACGGGAACTGCCAGAGCTAAAAGATGAATGTCGAAACGTTGTCGATATTGGTTGGTTGAAAAGTTTTTATAAAATATTTATTGACATTGATGATCAAAGGTCAAAGTAAGCGGGCAAAGAGCCCTTGTTTCCCCTTTGTCAAGGTTCTAACTAAAGCTTGTACTAACGACAAGAGGAAATCATTAGTCGTTGAAGCCACAAAGTCGTTCATATTGTTATTGGACTGCTGAATAAGAGCTGTCTTCATTTACTTAAAGTGGCAAAAAACCCAGATTCTGATAATGTTGATGTGTTCAATAGCGACTACCCTTGAGGTTACACGACAAAGCTTACGACACAATCACTAATATTATCCCTGACCATAATGGAATACTGCATTATAATATATATTAAACTAAGTAGAAGAAAAGTGTTTGTGACCGTCGCATGATACTATTCATATTTCTTATCTATCACTTCTTTGACAAAGTCACAAAGATTCACTTGATTGTCCTACCAATCCTCAAATCTAATTACTAAATTGTTTTTCAGATTTATCCTGCTAGATATAGATAGTGATCTTTCAGGAATGGAGAGAGTCGATAAACATAGTGTTTCACCTTTCTTTCTAAAAATGGCTACAGAAGAATTGAAAAAGGAAGAAAGTGTTGTATGTAAAACAATGGTCTCGTTCAGTGTAAGCGCACAGCGGACTGCAATGACAATTTTAGTACTGCATCAAACATGATCAAAAAATGAAAATATGAAAGATCAAGTTTGATCTACATTGAGATATATGACATATGTTCTGTTCATTTGTCCGTTACTGCACGACGCAACAAAAGGGTTTAAAGTAAATATATTATGATTCCAGAGAAATATGACATCAAGAGTTCCAAAGTACAATACAAAAGTGGAAAACAAAATAAATCTGATCTGAAGCAAAAAATGCTGTCCTATTGCCGAGTCTGTTTTGACTTTGTTTACGCGATTTGGTAATCGGTAATTTTGGAAACTTTACTGCGTCTACTAATAAAGGTCGGCACATGTTTCGCGATTCTATCATGTAACCTTTGTGACGTAAGACCCATCATATATTCGCTCGCACAGCGACACTTAAAATTTCGTCGTCGTCGTCGTCGTCGTCATCGTCGTCTTAGGATGCCTTGCCATGCTAGACGGCGTTGGCTACCATGTTGCGCCATTCCTTCCGATCTTCACTCAGATAGAACATCTCTACTGGTCTATCGCGCCAAGCTGGTTCCCCAACCCAACCAGGTACGTCTCTCTCTGCCTCCCTCGCTGTCTTCTTGCCATTACGTATCCCGATAACACGAATCTTTCCAAATCTATTCGCTCTTACAATGTGCCCGAAAAAGTGGAGTTGTCGCTTTCTAATTGTCTTGAATAACTCTGGCTCACAATTTGATCGTTGAAAAACGTGTTGAAAAACTTGATCGTTTTGTCTTCAGCTTATCCATACAATATAAAGCATACGTCTGAGGAACCACATCTCCGTTGCTGTCAGATGTTTTTCCATTCGCGAGTTGATAGTCCACGACTCACAACCATACAGTAAAGTTGACCAAACATTACAGCGGAGTACTTGCAGCTTTCTCTTAAGACCGATGTCACTTGTCAACAGGACGCCTTTCATATTTTTAAAAAGCAAATTTTGCAATTCCAACTCGCTATCTGATTCCTTCTCGCTTCTAACATCACTGGTGATAACACTGCCCAAATAGTTGAACTCTGTAACTTACTCCAACAGATTTTCATGAACAGAAAGTGGGAGATGTGAACGGGAACCGAGGAACGAGGTGCGGTCGAAGCTATGCTAAAAGTCATTGTAAACGACTTCTCACCATTCAGAAATAGATTTTTACTTTCGCTTTCTTTCACTACCAAGCCCATTATTCTTATCCATTATCCATGTAAATTTATAAGCTAATAAATGTTTATGTGTGACAGGTAGTAAGTCTTTGGGGGCAAGAGGCGGCAACTGTTGGGTGGAATAAGCGACATGCGGTTGTACCATGGGAAAACTGTTGGTCATGACCGGTTTTTTTTCTTTTATCAAACTTAAGGAATTCGCAATGTTAAAATCTTGTACCACCAACCAACTCTTGAAGAGGCGAACGCCAAGACGGCACTTCCAAGTTAAGAGCTACAGTTCCAAAACTTTTCATATTCATATCAAATATAAGAGGCAACAACAAAATCTGAATGACCCCAGTGAATGATGGCCTTGTGTAGATAGTAGGGAAAGACTGGAAGAGTATTGAGTCATGCGCAGCTTGGAAATCTTGCCCCGCTGAATTTTAGTTGTAACACAAATTGGAATTTGATTGAAGTAAACCTGCATGCCAATTTGGATAGTAACCTATTTTGCAATATTTTGTAATCCATAAACTAGAAAACGGTTGAACAT
>JAAAKM020005734.1:0-10906 GCA_010016025.2 Alatinidae sp. Z8VKAUB7J3 | reverse complement strand
TAAATTCATTATGCCTGTAATGAGATTAATGAATTGTATTGCATGAAAGAAATAGATATTTGAAGTTTAAAAAAAAATTATTATCATAAGTCAGATATGCCTATGCAGGGAAGCTAAGAAAAGACTGTTAAAGTATTATTATTTTTTCTATTATTAGTCAATAAAATCGGCGTCTTTTTGCTTTGAATGCACCTTCATTTATCATGACGTCGAAGCCTGGTAAAAGAAGGTGGTGGTTTAAAAGTGTATTTAGCAGCTGGATTCCTGGCAATTAAAGTGTACCTAAACATGATCTCAGACCATAACAACGCGTCTTTTATGAAGAGAAGAAAAAACTTACTAATTGTCCTTTTTTCATGAAGTTATAAGACTGTTGTTTAGAAAATAAAGACCCATGTTTTTAAAGGGACTATGCCTTGAATCAGAGTCTTTAATTGGATTCTATTGTTGTCTTCGATATATCCGATTTGTTTATGTGGATTTGATTTACTTTGTATGCAGTGCCTTTTAAAATTTTTCGGGCGACTTCAAATATTGAAGTCCACCTGTCACTGACGCATGTTGCATCACATTAGCTACTTTATTCTTGACTTCTGTTTATATCCTGACTACTGGCTCTAACAGGAATATGCTCAAGCAACGTAATAAAACTTGCAGCGCTCTTGTTATGAAGATATCCGTTTACGACGTAGCAGAAATGGAATTTATAAGCTAGACACTGGGAATGAGTGTAATAATTCAGCTGTTTTTTGGTTTGTATTGTCCAGATGAATCAAAAGTTATTCCCCTGCGTTTAAATGTACAGATTGCTGTCAAGTGAGGTTGTGGGAGAGGGCAAACAGGTAAACATTGTAGCTGATTGGGGGTCAGAATCCCAAAGCTTGAAAAATCCAGTGCCTTGACATGATTTTGTTATTTTTTAGAAAATAAAGTTTTGGGTTGGAAAGCATACATGGGAAACGCCATTAGGACCAGTTTGATCAATTCGTTTCTATTTTAAATAACAGTTTTTGCCTATTAACTTTCCTTTCTTTGTTGATATAGTTGTGTTAGTGTTGACTTAAAACATCTAGCCCAGTTTACAAAAATGCTGTTTTGGCTTGCTTGACTTGTCCTTTGTAGTTCTTTGGTCTCATCATGGGTTTACGAAGGCAGAAGCTGTTTATAGTAGTGTCTTTCAACCGATGAGCTGCAGCTAGTTAGTGTGTTGTGAAGTTGGACAGATGTAGAGTGGTGAATTATACTAAAACACTTAATTTTTTTTCAGAAATAATTATCTTCTTATTGGTAATGATTTACAGCTTATGATCACTTCAGTTTCGAAGGGAAAATCGTACTTAGAAATCCAAATAGCAATAGCGATACTCAAGATATGATAAAATCTACTCTCTATAACAAAACTAATAATTTAAAGCAGTCTGTCGGGGGGATGAAAAATCAAATTATACTTACAAGTATCCCCCAATTTGCTACTATGCTTTGAATAAAATTGAGGCCTTGAACGAGGGCTTTTGTTTGCTGATCATACCCTCGGCTTTAGTACCGGGGATCCAGGGTGGTGGTTGTGGTGGTGCTTTATCAGACTAGGTGGTAGCCTGCCACAGAATCGTCTAAATCTAAAGAAGGTGCCTCCCCTCAGAAACATCTTGAAAACACTGGTTACCATGTCACACTTCACATTAGTCATATCGAACAAAAATGTCTTCACATGGGAACTGCTGCTTGGTTAAATCGCCAAGAGCATTAAGTCTCATCTTTACTTTGCGAGAGAAGTTAATATACTTGATGTATGTTGTCGACAACCAAGTGGAGGGGATAAGGTCCAGTTACAAACATCACCGTTAAATGCTTTAGTTCTTGCCAGATAGCATCTCAAGCTTCCTAAATAAGTAAGATGCTCATGAAACCCAACTTATAACTGCTAGGCAAGTAAGATTACTGCCTGTTTTGCTGATAGCAGTCATATCGTCATCATCAAGAGAAGTTACGAATACTAATCATTCATAGATCCAATAATCTTATATACCCTTTAAGGTAAGGAATAACAAGATTATAATTTAGCAGCCTGTGTGGCACAACGTTCTTGATGAGCAAGCAGTGGAATACAATGTCATTTGAAGAGAAGGTGATCTCCCACATGTTTGTAAAGGGACCCTGAATAGAACAGGTGATAACCGAACGAGCATTTAAACGAGCGTACCAGGTACTAGCCATAATTACTGTTAATAACATTACTACATTTTCTGTCTACTGTGTTCCTGGACCAAATATGTATTGACGTTGTTTGTGTAAACAAGCGCGGCTGCAGAGCTGCGAGACCTAGGGACATCGTCATTCTAGTTTGAAGTTCCAGTTTTTGAGGTTGCTACAAATGCCCGTTTATAGGTTACTGTCATTTCCTGAGAAATTGGCAACGTTAGCTTACAATGCTGAGCATCGATGCAGTTAAATGAAAGACGGTTTTAAGATAAAGTCGCAGCGGCAAAACTCTCTGTCTCTGCTACCCGTTTCCTGAATTTTGCCAAAATTAGAAAGTATCATCTGAGTTTCAATGGACATTGAACAGATGGACGGGCCGGAGGGCAGTCCTTCCTTGGGCAAGTCACATGTCGCAGACAGGCTGGTCTCCAATTGTGAGAAAGCTGAATGTCGATGTCCACTGGCGGATGACTGGGAGCTAATGTGATGACTAAAGAAATAGAATATGCTAACATCGGAGGGTCATCTAGCTTAGTTTGTAGAGCATACGCCGCGAAAGCGTGGGTCACAGGTTCGATCCCTGGTGGTGACACATATTCCATTTCTCTATTGTCTATTCATTAGCGTAAACTTTGTGCAATATTCTTGTTTTATGCCACTAACAAACTATTTTTTCTATTCAATATTAAATTTTTTCAATCGACAAATTTAAAGACGGCTGAAGCTCAGAATATTACCGATCGCCGCACGTAAAGTTCACAAAATTAACAAAACATTAAGAAGCGCAATCACAAAAGGATGCAATGTTACTTAAGAATTCTAAACAAAATTTAAAAGAGAACTGTAACAAAGAACTTGTCTAATGTAATGCAGAAGATCGTAAATGACGAACGTGGATTTGGATCGTTGCTAATTACCACTTTCGTAAACCGACCTTGTCATGTAGCTATGTTGCTTGTCACATTGATAAAACATTAAAATTTTTAAGTCTTGAGTTATGTCTTGGCATATCTTAAATTTTGACAAAACAAACCCATGAGAACACAATCCCAGATAAAGGATAGACAATTACAGCTAAGTTTCAATAAGCGCTCAAAGTGAGTAAGATTTCTGATATCAGACGAAAACCTCGTCCAGCAAACATTAATAATATAAACACAAACACATAAGCTTGATACGTAGATGAGTAAAATGTTTGCTGTAAGGGTTTATCTATTTATTTGGTGTTGAAGGAAGATTAATTCTAATTTTTCAACGCCTGTTTTGACCGAGCTAGGCATACATGAGTGTAAAAACATATTTGCAAGGCATAAAGTAGGAGTGAAAGAGTTACAGCGACTTATCCGAGTGCAAGCTTCTTTAGAGGTATCTTTACATTGTTTACTAACTTACTAAGTTGCTACTTATCATTTTCAAAAACGTTGATTTTAACGATCGTTCGTTTATTACGGAACAGCATGGGAGATATTCATCTAGATAACATCGTCTTGAAACGCATCCATAACCTGTTATCTTGATGAAAGAATAAAAACTGAAACAAAAGCCTTGCTAAAAGTTTGAGTTGTGTCTTACCTTCACTGTCAATTACATTTACTTGTAAACTGTTTATATTTCTGTGGATCTATATCAGTAAACTGAAACCTACGAAAGCTTGTTTCAATCAAAAATGCTATAATAGGACTCTTATATCTATTGGTTCGTAGTTACAGTCATCGGCTAGAATAAAATGAGAAAACGAGTTTCGTGTTTTCTAAGATGCAATAGGTTCATGAAAGATTGTATTGTATTAAAAGACAGGGGTTTTCAGGGACGTAAGTTGTGTTAATTGAGTCATCAACGATTTTTTCCAGAGCAGAGATTTTGATTAGGAAAGGTAATGTACGATTTTGTTTGAGACTGCAAAACTGCATCCTGTTACGTGAAGCACTTAATTGGGTTTAACTTATAGACAAAATGCTTCGTTTTACTTTCCTTATCATTCATAAAATTGCTCAAAGCAATTTAAAGTGACTTCAGTCTGACATAAATCCTACGTCGATGGGAAGAAGTGAGAAAATTTGAGCTTCGCCACCGTTTCTAAAAACGTGTCTCAATTTTAATTATGAATACCAGATATTATGTGACAATTTTGGCAGTGGAAACGTAATGCATACAATTTTCCATTTGGTAATTAGTGTTCATTAAAAAAAAGAAACAGGTTATATAGATTTGTCTAGTGAACTTCAAACAGGAAGGATATCCAGAAATATCTTAGATGAATTAAAAAAAACTAAAAAAAAATAATAACACAAGCAATTTTTTTGGAAAGTTACTATTAAAATAAAAGCAAAACAAAAATGGAACCAAAGAGAAAAATAAAACAGAAACTAACAGATAAGCAAAACTGGGAACTAAAGATGGATGTTAAGAGAAACTATAAAAGTAACTTAAGATAAAGTTATGAAAGAAAATGAATAAAATAAAATAAAAGAAACTAGAGAGAAAAATATAAAAGAAACTAGGGAGGAACCAAATAACTTACTGAAGAAGAGCTAGAAAACTATAAACGAAACTATAAAAGACACTACAGGAAAACTACAGACGAAATTAAGAAAGGGATTAGTAAAGTTGTAAAGACGAAAACTGGAGAAAAAACTAGAGAATCAATTTAGAAAGAACTTCAGGAAAGAAACCTATGTAAAAGAGAAGATATTTAAGATAAAAATAATGAAAAAATAAAGGGGAAACCAAAGAAATAGCACATACGCTACTACTGACCAATTGAAAAGGAGCAAAGAACCTAAATGTTTCTGCATATTAAATTCAAGCAGTAAAAACACTCTTACTGTGAACGTTAGATAATTTAGAAAATGGAAAGAAACCATTGACATGTATATGAAAGCACGACTGCTATTTACCAAAAAATGGTTTTACAGCTGCTGATATTAGCATAGATATAATGACTCTAAAGTGAGCATAAAGTGTCAACGCAAATAAACTTTAGCAAAAACATCACTATAAAATAAACAGAAAATTACAAAGAAAACTTAGTTAGTGCTACTGATGAACGCGTGGAGACATTTTTCACATTTTCACACGTAATTATAAAACGGTTACCTTTTAAACTTTTACGGCACGAACATAATTGAAATTATTCAACCATTCACTTCATTATTTGCAGTTTATAACTAATATTATTTTTTTCAGTAAATGGAAATCAATAACCTCAGGTATAATAGTTTAAAACTTTTACAAGTATGAGAATTCGAAAGAAGCAAAATAAAAACTCGATTTGGGATTTTAAATTCTGTTTACAGAAACCTGAAACTGAGAAATCGTTCACAGTATTATTGTTACTCACAATTAATGTTGTTTTGGTAATTAAAAAAGTTTAACCTCTATGTGACAGTACTTGAATATCTTTTAAAGGGAGATGAAACGTGAAGAAACAAAATATAACTCGTATGAGATTTCAAAATGAGGGATAAGGAAACACAAAACTAATGAATCATTCACAGTATTATGTGCATTTTTTATTAATTTTGTTTTCTCGGTAACCAAACGGTGACCTGTGTACAACAATACTTTATTATATTGTAAACGTAAAACGAAACGTGTGTGGAAACAAATACTTCATTTGGCAACATCTAAAGATCTTCTAGAAAAAAACTTCCTAAAAATTTTCAAACAAACGCAAGAAACCTCCAAAAATCTAAAGAGAGTCAACAATTAACTGTATCAGAAATACTGTTGCAAGAAATGGGTTTTGATTAATAAATTTAAAAGAAAAAGTTATATAGAAGGTGTCCTTGCATCAATTTTGAAAAAAATCAAGAAAAATTAGTTGAATTTTTTACTTTATTTTAAAATTGTATTCACTCTTTCTGCATTTCAGGTGAGATACAGATATCTTTTTCTCCCACGTTTTTATCCCAATATCGGCCTCTCTGTCTACAAAAATTACTTCGGAATCTTGTCAGGTATGCAAAAGTAAGGCGATAGATTTGAGGTAAAAATGGTGTGACCAATTTAAGAATGGTTGCAATCGATACTCTGGGTGAAAATCCAGGAAATGACGCGTAATTTTAAACTTCTCCGTAGATGATGCAAGTTAGCATCAAAAGCTAAGAAAAATATATACCGATATGTCTCTTAAATTACGTGTCATTTCCTGGGTATTTAGATACGTTATTCAAATTTAAGAATGCTTTAGAGCAAAATGCACGAGAATTATAACAAAATATCAGCCTAAAAAACTTAAATATTTATTAAACATTATCATAAGTTTTTTTGTCGTCCCACGTATACCTCTTCTCTGGTCATCGGATCTGTTGAAAACTCTCTAACGCATGCCATAACAAGGTACAACCCATTTTTAAAATAAAGTTGAATGAAACTCTAAAAAATCATTTAACTTATCTTTAAAAAGTCAGTCAATGTACGCTTTAACAACGTCACACCTTTTCTTCAAAACCTTTTTACTTGCGTCATAAAACGGTCCTTTCAAACAGTCCATTCAACAAATATTCAAACGTACGTCTATAAGTCAATATTTCTTTAGTATTACAAAAAGTACTTTACCATTATAGAAATAAATGTTTAAATTTCGGTTTTATTTTTTTAAAAAAAAACCCAAAGCTTTCTCTTTTGAAAATAGTCCAAAGTAAGTACTTTCTCATATGTCTTTTAAATTCATGTGTTATAATAATTTAGAGGAATTCAATGCATCTAAAAATTCCTGTTTAACATATCTGTAAAAAATATTCCTTCATTGCTTTCAGAAAGGATCCGAGGTAGTCTCACACATGAACATTATGAAAGTTATATCCAAGGACCCTCTACGATGCTTTTGAGAACTCGAACTCGGACATGATATTGAAAATGCCATATGTACGTATTCCAATCCGATTAAACGTATCTTTAAAAGAATCCTACTTATTTCCTAAAAGAGTAGTTACTACTTTATAAAACTCGTGAAAAAGCAAAACTGAAAATTTGTGTAATATGTACGGTTAAAGAAATAATGTCTGGTTGACTAGCAAACTCTCGAAGTAAAGCAACAACGGTCAATAAATATTGGATATTGTATCTCACAACAAAAAGTAAATACAGTCTAGATTAAATGTAACTCAAACTTATGTCAATGGCATCAAAATATTTTGTATTTGGTATTCATACTCACTATGAATTGCAGGTCTACAGTTTGTACAAATAAAAGCAAACCTTTTCAAACGCCATTGAGAAATTTAATACCAAAGCAGCTTACCAGAATTTAAAACAGCAATATTTTTTTTCTTGTTTAAAGTCGATACTGAGTATTTATAATTAAGCTTAATTTTTAAGGTTAAGAGATTGTAATTCTTTATTCTTTGGCCAGAAAACTAGGGTTAAGGTTCACGTTAAAATAAATACAACTTTACCTACACCGGCGTTTGAGTTTTCTCAATGATTTACACAAGTCAAGCTGTATTTAAAAGACATTTTTGACTGAAGTAGTTGTCGCAAGATGATTTTTCCTCTATATGGCATTTGAGAATGGTGAAATTGATCTTTGAGCCTGAGAACCGGCAGTGGTAACACCACTTTGATTACACTCGTTTGACATCACAGTAAGATCTTTATCATTTGATGTTGTGGATAGACCAGTGCATTTAATCGTACTAGTTCAATCCTACAAGATCGCGCCAGGCAACTTTAAATATCCAGCAACTGAGAAACTGTTAAAGTGATTTACAAACGAACAACTTTGAAATCTCACGCTTATGAATCCTAAAATTATTCTGCCTTACATATTTTTAGAATTCAACTGAAACCAAAATCAAAGCAAGAGAATGACGAAAATCATGCTCAGTCATTCGTTTACAGCGGCAGAGATTGCGAACTTGGCATGGCCTTGTATAACATGGGGATACTTTCTATAATCACTTTTGATAAATCTTATACCTTAGAAGGACTTCTATTCACACTTCAGGTCTCTTTGACTATGATAATATTTCACATTTTTGCTATGTAACACTGTTTCCTGAAAAATCTAGTCGTGCAGCTTGAAACAACAGGAGCGAGCCAAGAATCACATTTATCATTCTTAATACGTGATGTCGATGTATCGCATAAGTTAGCAACAATCATAGCACTAGCACTCCTGCACGGATATCAAATCACAAATGTTACCAATTTTTATTCTTGCTCGTTATCTATGGATAGAAGTTATTACTCTTTGGTTAAAAATAGTCGATAATTCCCATTTTAAGAAAGTCGAACTCTTTCACTACAAAAAAGTGACCTAAGGGTTAATTTTAACATAACTAACACGAGAATAAATGCAACTTTAATCTGTATATTAAGAAATATAAATTGCTTACCTTGTATCGACAGTGATAACAACAGCGTCGTAGACACAAGAGCAGCCAGTGTCAGCATGTTTGTGTGGTGGACAAATTTTCATCTGTAAGGAAAGAAGAACGAGCGTTTCATTGCAGGAGTTGCTAGTCACAAGCTGACATACGATAAAGTCATGAAACTCTATTAGACTGATAACTGAGATTGCAAGTTACATATGCGCAGCCGAAATGAAAGTCAGGAGTAGTCTTTTCCAGCAGAGACTGTGGAATTATCATTTAATCATTCCGTCCGCTCTCGAATGGCATATGTATGAGATAAACGGGGTAAAGTGCGGAACGAATTTCTTGCCATTTGCTAAAATACGGAAGTTTTGTCTCTACTGACCAGCAGAACAGAGCAGTTTTGGCAGACCTTGTGCCATCTGTTCTGGATTAGCAATTGATCAGAATAAGAGAGGATTAGGGGTTGAAAAGAACAACCGAGTGGACAATCGCATATTATATACATACACTTGTCTCTTTCTTGGTATCCATACTTTTATTTCAGCCCAACACTACGTTAGTTACTATGGTAACAAAGATAATGCGCCAGCATCGAGGTTTCCCAAGCAGTCAAAGGGCGAAGTTATTAACCACAATAAAATAAAATATATTTATTGTAAAGAACGTTCACTATTGTTTGCAAACTCCTAACCGCTTATCGTGCGTCGATTGTTAAGTACTTCTTCACTATGGCACAAGAGTCTGAAGTCATTCCTATGAACACATGACTGTATTTTAAGTTGTTTTGCGTTTATTCCGTATTTTAAAATTCGTAATTATTGTTTACTGTTTGTGATTGTCAGCTTTGATTTTCATTCTGAGACTCAGCACCAAAACAATCGATCACAAGTCAACTAAGTAAGTCTTTTTGATTCTGACTTTTCCATAAACAAACATGTACACAATTGCGGTGGTTTTGCAAAAGGGTTTGTTGACACAGATATTGTCCATGAACTGACACTCCGTGTACAATACTCTTCCAGGTCCAATTACTTTTTCACACCAAGATACGCTTATGAGTGTCGATCGGCGGGGGATCCCAGGGACATGCACTCCACTATTTAAGGGGTGGACGTAATGCCTATTTCCTTATTGTTGACATCTGTACAAATTTCCCTGTCTACAAGTACACAAGTTGTGCCTATTGCGAAGTCACAGAATTGCCAATAAGCAACCTTACATGATATCAAAGATTCCAATTTAAACCACTTTCCCTCAACTTTTAAACACTGATCAACTCCTATGTACACGCTCATCACTCCTTTTAAATAAAATCGTTTTTGTTGTATACAGTTTTGGAAGTTAGAGGTAAAGAAAGGGTGACATCATGGACCAAATTGGGGGACATAAACTTAATCCTACCTGGCACGGGGGGTTAGTAGGCCCGCGGCTGTGAATATTGTTTAATAACTTTTGAATGCCTTCCTCTAAGTTGCTGAAACTCTCTGACTTTTCCTAACTTTTATCTGGCCAACTTTTGTTTAAAAAAATTGGCCGTCACAGCCTGTGGTCTCATCACTTGACCCTGATAAAAAAGTTGATCATATATGGAGGAAAGTTTCAAGGGGCTATACTTCGAGATGTTTTTCATAAATTTTACCAATATTTGTAGAATAATCTAATATTAAGTTCTGAATACATTTCAAACGCATTAATGCTAATTAAAAGCTAATTAGCATTAATTAGTGAATAATTATCGATTTTGATGACGTCATATTTCCACTCCTTACTTTTTAACAAATTTATATGTAACAACCATAGAGAAATAGTCCAAAATATACAAACAGGGCCACATGGAATTTAAAATAACCACATGTTACTGTACAAAAGAATGCATATCGTGACACACAATCAACATATTCTCTCGAAAGTCGTTTAGCTACGATCGTTGAGACTTCTCATCTTCACTATTGGTTCCGATATTTGTCACGAACACTTGTGTTCCTCCAGCATTTAGAATAGAAAATTATTCTATTGCTCAACAACAGCTCTCGAGGTAACACTTGCTGCTTTTAATTCATGAAATAAAGCGTAGTAACTTTTAATCCATATCGATCAGACTTACATCCATTAAACATTCTTTGCCTTAAATACCTTACCTTAAAAAACTAATAAAAATATATATTTTACCCAAAATGTCGCAACAAAAACGTTCAAATTAAACGTGAAAGGTCTCAAAGTATTTACAACCTTAATATTAAAGCATAAAACTACTTTGTATAACAGTTATACATGTTAAAACAGCCAAGGGCCTACTAGCAGTCTCTCATGAGCAGTGGGTCCGACATTGAAACTACCCTAAATAAACAGAAAAACCACCAAACAGGCTAACTAATAAATAAAGG
>JAAAKM020005733.1:0-10906 GCA_010016025.2 Alatinidae sp. Z8VKAUB7J3 | reverse complement strand
TTTACAACCTTAATATCAAAGCATAAAACCACGTTTTATAGCAGTTATACATGTTAAAACAGCCGCGGGCCTACTAGCCCCCCCCCTGCCCCACGTGCTAGGCAGGGTTAAAGAACAAAATATACTGATATACTTCAATAATATGAAGAGGATACTCTGACAATATGGAGAGGAGACTCCATTAGTATGGAGAGGATAATCCACCAGTACGGAGAGGAGACTCCAGCAATACGGCGAGGAAACTCTAATAATATGGAGAGGAGACTCCAACAGCACGAAAAGGAAACTACAGCAATACGAAGAGGAAACTCTAATAATTTGGAGAGAAGACTCCAACAGTACGAAAAGGAAACTACAGCAATACGAAGAGGAAACTCTAATAATATGGAGAGGAGACTCCAACAGTACGAAAAGGAGATTATAGCGATACGAAGAGGAAACTCTAATAATATGGAGAGGAGACTTTAACAATATAGAGAGGAGATTCAAACAATATCGAGAGGAGACTGGAACGATATGGAGAGGGAATCCCCTACAACATAGGGAAGAGGCTCCAACAATATGGTGAGGAAACACCAACAATATATCCGTCCATCCATCAATCTATCATTCCATGAGCATCCACCCATGCATGTATCCACCCATGCATGTATCCATTCATCCATCGAACGAGAAAGAAGCTAACCATAAATCAATCAATCAATCCGTCCATCCAATTTAAAAATAAAGAAATACACTAAAAGCGAACAAGACTTAACTCCAGGACTATTGTTTGTCCATTACTATGACACTTATTTCCATTACAGATTCCTCAGAGTAAGTTGTATATAGTCCACGTTACGTCCCGATTTCGGTCTCTCTGTGATTTTGTTCACAGCATAATCTTGACATAACTGGTGAATCAACCCCATATTATATCCTAATCAAGTCCGTAAGTGAGCACCTCATACACCTAAGAAGTTGTTAATGGCTTCAGCGCAGAAAAGACACCTAATATACGACGTTATAGACCGGATCGTGAACTCGTCAAACTCAAGAGTGAAAATCACAAGAATTTGCACAGCTGTCACTATTCTAATCCCCATTGATAGTAATTTCATGCCCCACCGAAACTGTCTGCCTTTAATATAAAATTGAACTTCGTACTCAAAACATTATCGTATTGTTCAGGTACACCCATCATGCTTCTTTTTCTATGTGAACTCATCTGAATTCTACATTCAAGCTGAAACCTTTTGCTTTGGATCTTGCTCTCTTCCTCACAGGTCCACAAAAATAGGTCCACGAAAACAGGTCCACGAAATAGGCTCACGAAAATTGGTCTATAAAAATAGATCCACGGAACCTCGAAAGCCACGTAATGGTTTGGGGAGTAATTAACAACAAACAGGTGGACAGATAGGTCAACAGTGTTTAACGTGCCCTATCTAATTAATATTAACTCAAGAGCGATAAAAACTCTCATGATAGTAACTATTTAAGTTTTAAAAAATATTTTATTGGGCCTTCATATGTTTATTGTATTCGGAACATGGTCAGAAAAGGGAATCATCATGAGTGGGAGAGAAGATGTCGTATAGTAAAACACGGACAAGTGGACAAATTAGTAAAATTCTCCATGAGTAAGTAAAATCTTGTAAAATTCTCTCCTTGATTATTAGATAACAGTACAATCACTGATATCCAAATTTACAGATATTACGTGTATCAGCTCGTTTCATTAACTTACCTTTTTTTGCGCCACGTAAATGATGGTGAGCGAATATAGCCAATTAGGGTGCGCGAATTTAAAAGTCGCGAATTCAGGTCCGCAAGAAACATAGTACGGTGCGAATTTAAATACACCTAAGGTAGCTCAGGTATACGTAATTTACGACTGTGACCAACGTTTTCACGTGGTAGGCAACCCAGTGATATATTATTGTTGTTATAATTACTATTATTATCATTATTGAGTTAAAAAATTATTACTATTATTATTATTATTATTATTATTTTCCCTTTGGTTTTATTGTTGCTATTGTATTCGTAAATATACTAATTAAACACTCCTGTTCATCAATCCTGCTGTCCCATATACCATGCCAGGAGAAAACTATTATATCGTTATTATTGTGCAATATTACAGGTTCTTCAAGATGTTAGATAATTCAGTGATGAGGAAATTGATGCTCTTGAGAGCTGGTGGATGTTCTCAAATATCGTCCTTAAACATGTCACCCATAACTACTGGAATGCTACTCTTAGGTGTTCAGTGAAAAAGGGTGTCCATACTGGCGCCGGCCGTTTCCAAGAAAACTAAAAAATTGGGATCTAAATAGGCGGGGATCACAATTTTTAAAACGTGTTAAAGAGTCCAAAACGAAGAAAAATACAAAGTAGACTACAATCCAAATAATTTTCAAGAAAATACTATGCGAATGTTGATCCTTCATTTCTAGATCGACAGTTAAAATCAAGCTCATACATTGAAACTAAAAATTCAGCTCAAATGTAAGACAAGAATTAGTTTTGTGGAATGATGCTTAAATGCAAATTTGTATTTGTAAAGAATTCATTGTATTTACAACAGGAAGTAGTTTCATGGTTTATTAATCCCCCTCAAATCGATATACAGTTGGATCCTAAAGTAGTAATTCAGCCCCGATGGGACATATGATATCAGAATTAGGGTTTTGCCTTTCCCTTTATTTTTAGTAATCGCAAAATCCTATTTTCTTTCCATGTTCATAAATACTCGATCTTGTAAATCCACCAGGACACTTCCATTACGATTTCCACTTCTAGCTGCAGTTAATGATTTTTTCCCGCGCAAGTATCATTAGGTAGATTAACAACTGTCTTGCTACCGCAGCGTACACCAGTCGTATCCATAGGTTATGCATCAATCACATAACCTGTACCAAAGAGGTCCTTGGAGTTCAGGAAAGCCCCCCTTGTTTAGTAGCAATCTCTCACTCAAAGACCCCTGATGAGCAGCTGGCCCGACATTGAAACCACCCTAAATAAACAGAAAAACCACCAAACAGGCTAACTATTAAATAAAGGGCAGCTGGGGCGTCCAAGGGCGATGCCCCTCAATTTGTGCTGCCGGGCAGAGAAGCAAGCCATGAAGCAGGCTCAATTTTCCAGTAGGACCGCCTCTCGCGGATTATGGAAAGCATCTGTCATCAATGAGAACAGATACTACATCCATTCCTTGCCAAAAGGCCGAGAAGCCCCCCTGTTTAGTAGCCCCCCTGTTTAGTAGGCAATTAAAGTAGTAATAACTATTAAAATAAGGTCAAAATAAACATTTATTTTGATAAGCAAACAGGGAAAAGGGATTCGTTTTCTTCTACTGTAAGTAGTACACTAACATTTTCAATCTAAAGCGGCCCACAGCCGCTAAATTAAATTACCTAATATATTTATAAAACTGTATTATGACAATATTACTGTGGGCAATGATTGAAACATTGCACAATATCGAGACGAAATCAAAATCCATTGGTGTTTATTGACGATCGCTCAATATTTTTGCATCACGCGGTCGTTATGATGCCAAAGTATTTCAGTCTAACCCTCAGTGTCCAAAGAGAAACAAGGCAACTGAAAATGATTCGAATAGTTTTCCGTACATTAGGAAAAACATAAAGTTAAGAGTTAAGTATAAGTTGGTTTGTGGTACAAAACTTGAATATTGCGTTAAGTAAACGATTCATGTTGCTAAACGTTTTCGCCATACACTGATCACAGGAATCGTGTGGAGTGAAGAAGCCTGTGCTCCTTCTACAAAAGAGTTTGTTTACAATTTACGCCTTTTCCAATAGCACGAGTGGCACAAAACTTGTCGCCCTTGTGACCGTTATTTTCTAGGATCTTCTCATTTCCTATAAATTCATCGTAATAGCTTCCTAATTTCACTCCATACGATTGCTGTGATCCGTTTATGGCGAAAACTTTTAGCAAAATGAATCCGTTACTTAATGCAATATTCACGTTAAGTATAAGAAGTTCACAAGAAAAAGAAAAGGAATGATTGGAGTTGGAAAAGTTTGAAGATTCAGTCACACCTTGTGCTGAAACTGACCAAGTAGGCCTTTACAAACCAAATATATAGTAATTCGATGCTCTAAACCTTTCTTTGGGCCATTCAGTCCATCTCGTGTTTTATTACCTCGTTCCTGTTTTTTTGCAACAGCTAAAAGGAGCATAGTTGCTCCGTCCTGGTGAAGACACTAGTGAAATAAGACAGTATTGTCAATAAAAGTGAATCGTCTGTGGCGGCCGCAAAATTTCATCAATAAAAGCGCATCAATATTATTGATCAGTATTTCTGCCGCTTTAGTGTCTAGATATGAGCAAACGATCCCATCGCCTTACTTCAATGTATAAATACGTGAGTACATAAAAATAATTTTATCCAGGTCCAAATCGGAACAGTAAAGTATACACCGAAGCATCTTTTTGAATTTGTAGATGGCAAAAAAATCAACCTGTTCTCCATTTATGAACACCACGCTGATAAACTTTATAAACTTAACTGTAACATTTTAGCTCGATCGAACATTTTCAAGTGCTTGATAAATGCCGCAGCAAATGCGATTGTTTAATAAAAGAGATCCTGTACATTCGCATACTTTAGCCTGAGTTGAATGTTCATGTGAAAGTTTTTGTTTAATTTCCTTATGTTTCAATTTTCTACATTATCCCTATACAATATTTTACCACTCCAATGAAAATAGTGCCTAGGTGACACTGAAACTTTGAGAGAGCAACTGCGTGGTTGGTCCTTACTTGTGTTTACTTTACCAAATCTTAATTAAACAAACTGAAAATTATATTTATATATTATAATTATATATTGATACAGAACAGTATATTAATAGCAGGAGCCGTATCAATTGGATACCGAAAAGAGCTATAAGCACTATTGGGAGAAAGGTTTTGCAGACCGTATTTTGAAATTGAAGCATGAGGAATTACTTAATGAGAGAAAATGCATGGTACGATAACACTAGTTGTTACATGTTTTGCTAACTATTACCAAAACTCCAAGTCCTATATTTTTCATAGTCACGATCACAAGTCAGATTTATTTAATTCTTTCCCCCGATTTATTTCTCAGCTGGAAGCAAAGTGGTCTCTTAGAGGGAAATGGACAGTTCTGAAGGGGCCTTAGGATATTCAAATCGTAATTAGGGGTAAAAATGGTTGAGTGATATAGGCCAATGTGAGCTGCATAATAATGATGATGATGATGATGACGTTATTGATGATGTTGATGGTGATAATGTTAATGATGATAATGATGATGATGATGATGATGATGATGATGATGATGATGATGATGATGATCATCATCATAATGGTCATAATTAAGCATCGTTAGAGATTCATTGGACGTTGAATTACTCCGATACCAAAAATTGAGTGGCATAATACATGTGAAAAACAACTTTGATTGTGAGTTTTCTGTCCTAATTCTGATACTACAGCTCATGTTAATATTTCCATCAAAATGAAACGTGAAGCTGTAAGTAATTTCATGATTAAAACTTCAAAAATCGTCTTTGATTGGGACGGCCCTAGCTGCCACTATGACATTCAAGTTAACTCTTAACCGGTCTTAGCTTTCAGTTTGTAATCACCGTTTGATCTTTTTTCTTATCCTCACCTGACGAGCTACTTACTGTCTGATTGTTGTTTAGACTTGTATAAGGTTTAACACGTTAGCCTTATCCCTTAAGTCAATTACTCGATCAGTATTTCGGTTAAAAGATTAGTGAGCCCATTGCCATACTTTCTTATTTGGTTGATCAACATTGCAGGGGAGTGATAACGATCGTATAGGATGGAACCGAATAATCGTCTTAGTTTCATTAGCGAAATTCCGAAGTTAACTTGACGTTATCTGTCTGGGAGATCTTCTTGAGTGAATCAGAGGCAAGTTGTTGACTACAAATACAGTGAGAAGTTATGTGATGACAAAAAATGGGGAAACTTTTAAAAAAAACGTCGATTGATAGTGTCAGAAATGCCAACAGTGATGTGCAGACCAGGCTCAGAGTATCAACCGAAATTCATATATCCGCCCCAATTCCAATTTCATCTTTAGTCGAAAAGACTAAAGTTTTTAAAAATAAAATTACCTTCTCAAAAGCTTGTCTCCCAATGCTGTGCTGAGGGTGACCTTAAAGAAGTTGCAGTTTTTAGATCTCTCAGTGTAGCCCCCTGATAAGCAGTGGGGCCATGGAAGTTGCAGTTTTCCCTCTCGTATTCATTTGATACGACAAGTACTCTCTCCATTCTCTATAAATGTTCTGCCTGTTAGAAGGTTCGTCTCATTCGACATCCTGTTTGAGTTACTTTTTCTTGAAGTTAGCATATAGCCCATTCGTGACTGAAGACAGTAGGGGAGTGAAGGGGAGTGATAACAATCGCATAGGATGGCAACGAATAATCGTCTTAGTTTCATTAGCAAAATTCCTAAGTTAACTTGACCTTATCTGTCTAGGAGATCTTTTTGAGAGAATAAGACACAAGTTGTTGACTATAAATACAGTGTGAAGTTGTGTAATGATAAAAATCTAAGAGAAAATTTTAAAAATTGCGTCACTTGATAGAGTACACTCAAAGCAATTCCTCTAGGCCTTTTCCCTTTAAATCTCTTTTCTAACATAAGTTTCAGCAAGCTGTAACTCATAATGTTTGCGCCTCCATCTACAGTTTCGGTACAAGTGCTGTGGACACCAAATAGGAGTCATTAGTTCTTCGGTGATTTTCTGCGTTTCATTAGACAGCATCTAGGTCAGTGTTTGTCAAACTATGGCCCGCGAGCCATACCCGGCCCTTTGGTCTTTTTAATCCGACCCGCCGAAGATTGTTACAGAATTCAGGGTTGCTGTGAATGATTGGACACCACCAGACTTCGATGCACTGGCTAAAATGTTGATCAACAAGACTGTTCTCATGAAAAGGAATGCTAATAATTCAATGCTATTTTCTGTTTATGTTTGATGTGTATTGTTAACAAATACAGTTTTTATATCATATCTTGTGCTGACCCGGTCTGTCTGTCAAATTTCAAAAGTCAATGTGGTCCCCGAGCCAAAAAGGTTTACCCACCCCTGACTAGGTTTATGTCTTGAGCAGCTTACACACTGAAGTGGCATATGCGACGTGGCATGCGACGTGGCGTGTCACTTGGGAACGAACCTGTACAAAATTATCAAACCTTTCGCACCGAAGTGAATATTCCCAATAATATTAATGCTACCCGTCGAAATATGTTATTGTTAATATCTGCATATAAGGTAGTGCAGGATTTGTAAAAACTCACAACTGGAGGTGAAGAATGTTCGCGTTTTCTCTGTTTTCTTTATCTCTTATAAAAGTTAATGTTAGTAGAAAAAGGAAGTAAAAGGCAGCGTTTACTGTTTCTTGGTCACACACTGCCAGATCAAAATCTTCAGAAGTATGATCATTGTTTACAGAAAACTTTGTAGCATATATGAAGGCTTTTGTCATTTTCCGTTTGTACTTATTGAACTACCAGTTTCTAAAGTTTCAATTGTCCCATGTGCGGTAGATGTGTCGACGTTCTTCGCTAATTGAATAGCCAGAATTTATCAACAGAAACCTGTACTGCGGAGTAAATGTCAGTTGTAAAAACACTTTTGAATGTACCTGACACAGAGGGGTGCTACATAAATACATTGTACTTTATCAGGGTTTCTCAACCTCCTCCCTCCCCCTCGAGCTACAAAACTTTTCAAGTAAGCTTGGCTTAAAACGTGCCAAGGCATCACTATACTGATGATTTACTTTAGTTTACCAGCACGGGATCTTATCAAAAAATGCTAAAAAGCAAACAGGATTGTACTTCAATGTTCGTCCAGTGTATTATCAAATGTTCAACGAATACTGGTAATTTGAAAAACGATATTAACAAAGAGATGGCATAAAAACGGTCTACATTATTTTGATATAGTAAAGAATGCTTTATAGATCTCTTATGTAAATAATGATGAGTTAATCATGTAAACATAAACATCGCTACATGGAACACTGAACAACGAACACTGAACAATGAGCACATCAAAAAAGACACAGGCCATCCCATCTTAACTGCAGAGAGAAACAAACAGGACAGAAGTCGATGGAAACAGAATTGTATTAGGAGAGCAAGGAGTCGCCCGGACCTCAAGTAAGTCAATTATGTAAATGAATCAACATACATTGCATCACTTTTTAGTACTGTCATGATTAAGTATTGTTAGTTAAATTCATTTTACTAAGCATTTGATTTTTTACTTCTTCTGATTAACCTTAGTCCTTTTGCATTTAACCTTGTTTTACCTCATGCATTACGTACAGAATCTGGCAATGTGTGCCTCAAAAACCTTGCCTATCAAAAGGTTAAATGAGAGGATAATCTCCGCCTTTGAAATATTGAGATGGGTGGTACGAGTTAGCAGGAAGACAAAGGAGTTGCTAAATGGGTACGTCAAAGAACTGGAGGGCTGTTGGCAGCTAAAGAAAGTGACCTGGAGCCATGCAATTATTGCACACATCTGCCAAGTAGTTTATCTTAAGGTCGAGGAGGATATGGATGAGAAAGTTAGGAAAAGATGACGCAAAAATACGTCGGAAGACAGTAAGGAAGGCGTAAGAGGGAGACTCGCTACAGTCCTACGGAGGAATATGACCATGAAGTAAAAACAATGTCAGTCAAGTGAATCACGTAAAATAAAATGATTGTGATATAATTTGGAACCATTATCATATAATAGCTTGCTTTTAATGTTATCTTTGACCTTTTTGTTCACCGTTTCTTAAATAGGGCGTTGAAGTTGTGGAGTTTATCCCCTAGGCAATTCAGTTGAAATTTCGTCACAATTACTAGAATAGCCATTCTAGCTTCTCCTACTGAATTTCCTGAGCATTTTCCCACTTAGGCAATGTTAACATTGGGTTTTGAGTAGCTCAGTTTGTAGAGCGCACACCACGAATGCAGGGGTCAAGGGCTTGAGTCCCGGTGGTGACATATTTTGTATTCCTCTAGTATCATTTTAAAACTTATACAGCTTTGTTACAGCACGGTTTTGAAGCAAACGATTTAGGTGAATGAAAAACAAGTTTAAACAACTTCGAAGCTTTACATGGTGACCGTCCTACGAAACTTTGGGCTGAATAAAAAATGGGCTTATCTATAACATTAGCAATTTGTATAAGTGTTCGTCATGTCTCAAACCTCTCTTAATTTGAATAACTTTCGTCTGTCCAAAATTGGCCTTGTTTTTAAACTCTCTTAACTAATTCTATAGTTCTTACAGAAAGTTGAACGAGCAATAAATTGGCTTAACGTTAAGAATTTCAGAAATGGTATGGCTAACAATCGTGATCTTGTAGGCTTAAATAGGATCGTCTGGTGGCCAACTGTATCTTCAGAATCTCGTAAACACACAGCTAAGGGTCAAAGATATCTTGTTACAGTAGGGTACCACTTGTTTAGTAGACTGCAATTGCGGTGAGTAGCAGATTTGCAGAGACGAAATAAATATCATTCCTTCACGAGATAAAAACAAAGATCAATGGCTGTCAGTAATTAATTGTAGTTAATAGGGAGATGAGAATCGATTACTTGTAGCATATTGATATAAATTGTGTGAAAATTAGCCAAAAGGAGAAAATTGAACTACGGTCAACTCTTACTAAAAAGCTTTTATGAGGAGCATTATGCTATTCTGGGATATGTGGGGGGAAAACAAATCGTCGGAGACGCTTACGCAACACACCCGATGCGTTGTACCGTTCTATTAACATACTGAAAAAATTCTAACTCAAATCAGCCTTGGATGTTGGACTACGTTTATCTCAATTTAATGTGTTAAATCCGTAAGGTAAGGAATCCCATTACGATTTAAAGCTAAAATGAAGGGTTTAGACTTTAATTAAAGGATGGAAAAGGAACATCTCCCACGCTAGGGCTGCTTTGTACACAGAAATTGACATAAAATTTTATCATACATGTAAGGTAATAATTACAATTATTAAACAATTCAAAGGTATCATCGAGAAGAGAGGATTTGGAATGCTAGCTTTGAAAAAAATACTAGAGAAATAGAAAATATGTCACAAATTCCTCTCTCCACGGTGATACTTTTTAACTTTAATGGGCTTTGGATTGATGACGGGCCGGAGGGCAGTTCTTCCTTGGTTAAGTCACATGGCGCAGAGAGGCTGGTCTCCAATTGCGTTGAGCTGGATGTCGATATCCACCTTTGGATGATTAGGAGCTAATTTGGCGACAAGAGAAATAGAGTATGTTAACATCGGAGGTCACCTAGCTCAGTTGGTAGAGCGCACGTCGCGAAAGCGTGGGTCACGGGTTTGATCCCCGGTGGTGACATATTTTCTATTTCTTTAGTGTTCTTCTCGAAATTAATTAAAAGGTAAGACAAATGGTTCAGACCCATATTAAAGAGCCAAAAATGCAACATCTCCTACGCGAGGGCTGCTTTGTAAACAGTGACAATGAGAGAAGTTTTTCTTGAAATCGGCAGACCAAGAACAAGTGAATGCTGTAAGTATACTTCGTACAGCTTCTCGTTTATCCAGTGAGATGTACCAATCAACTTATCCTGGTGATATTGACCTGCCATTACGAAACAATTGTTCTTTCATGAGGATGGTCACACTTAGTAAATATCGAAGACCATCAAGGGCTTGACTTCGTTCAAGACCAAAAATATACACAGTGGTATGTTAGTTTTGAAAAAAACTCTAGAGAAATAAAAAAGTATGTCACACCGGGGATCGAACCCGTGACCCACGCTTTCGCCACGTGCGCTCTACCAACTGAGCTAGGTGACCTCCGATGTTAACACACTTTTATTTCTCTAGTCGCCACATTAGCTCC
>JAAAKM020005730.1:0-10907 GCA_010016025.2 Alatinidae sp. Z8VKAUB7J3 | reverse complement strand
GCCGCCGCCGGCGGGGCCGCCGAGCCCGGCCGGCGCGGCGAGCTCCCACTCCCCCTCCAGCGACCAGCCGAGATCGACCTCGAAGTCGTCGACGAACACCGGGGCCACCGAGCGGGTCTCGAAGGTGTAGCCGGCGCCGAGGTTGTCGTCGATACCGACGTTGCCGACGGCGTCGACCGACTCGACCTCGAACCGGTACCGTCGACAGGCGTCCAGCGCGGCGAGCTGGAGATCGTGCGACAGCTGGAGCGTCGGATCCTCGGCGGTGAGGTCGAGCGTCCCGGAGCTGCCGTAGCGCAGCGTGCTGGTCGCCGGCTCGTTGGTCACCCAGGACACCGACGCCGACTCGGTGCTGACTCCGGACACCCCGACCGACGAGATCACCGGCCCGCCGCACTCGACGACGACGCTCGACGCCTCGTTCTGACGTACGTTGCCGGAGCCGTCGTCGAGGTCGTCGTAGGTGACCGTGACGGTGTCGCCGACCTGGACCTGCACGGCCCCCGGCTCGTCGTCGACGGTGAGTGGCAGCACGCCGACGAAGCGGGCGCTGTCGCTCCCCTCCTCCGGCAAGGTCACCACCAGGGGCGTGGGCGTGCTGGTGCTGGTGACCTCGAGCTGGACGCTCTCGGCCGTCGCCGGATCGGTGTTGAGGTCGAGGTCGATCACCTCGACCTCGACGCCGACGTCGCACGACGCGGTGGCGCTGAGGAAGGCGACGGTGCCGACGTGACAGGACTGACTGCGCCGCACCCGGACGTCGTCGAGGTACCAGCCGGCGGCCCGCGCACCGCTGTCGTCGTCGGCGAAGAAACGGAAGCGGACCCGGACGAACTCGCCGACGAACGGCGTCAGGTCGACCGTCACCTGCTCCCAGTCGGTCACCCGGCCGGCGAACACGCCGCCGCCCTCGCCGGGGGGAGTCGGCCCCTCGTCGTCGAGGGTGCTCGGGTAGCCGCCCTCGGGCTCGACGTAGACCCAGTCGGCACCGTCGAACACCTCGACCCAGCCACCGTCGTCGGTGCCGTTGCCGTCGGTCGTGATCTCGTACCAGTGCCAGAAGGTCAACGTCGCGCCGGTGGCGGCGGTCAGGTCGAACTCGGGGGTCTGGAGCGAGGACAGGGTGTTGTCCTCGCTGCCGGAGCGACGGTAGTTGCCGGCCAGTCGGGTCGCCCACACCGAGGTGCCCGAGAACGCGGCGCCGGGACCGCTGGTCGGCTCGCCGAGCTGCCACTCGTCGAACGTACCGTCGTGGCTGAAGCCGGGCGCGTCGCCCTCCAGGTCGTCGTCGAAGAACTCGAACTCGAAGAAGGTCTCGAAGCCGTAGCCGACGCCGCCGTTGTCGTCGACCGACAGGTTGCCGAACTCGTCGACCGACTCGATCTGGAGGCCGTACACGGTGCAAGCCTCCAGCCCCTCCAGCAGGACGTCGTGCTCGGTGACCAGCTCCGCTTCCACCGTGGAGCGATCGAACACCCCACCGGTTCCGAAGCGGACCGTGCTGTCGGTCGGCTCGTTGGTCCGCCAGGTGACCCGGGCGGTGTCGTGAGCGACCTCCAGGATCTCGATCTGGGAGATGCTCGGCGAGACGCAGTCCTGAACCTGGGTCACCGCCTCGATCACGGCGGTGCGCCCGGTGCCGTCGTCGGCGTCGGTGTACTCGGCGGTGACGATGTCGCCACTCGCGATCTGGAGGACTCCGAGCCCGGGAGTCGGCGACAGCGTGACGGTGCCCTCGAAGATCGCGGTGGCGGGACCGGTCTCGGACAGCCCGACCAGCGAGCCGACAGGATCGGTGGTGCTGAACACGCGCGCCGTCGCCACCTGGATGGAGCCCGGGTCGGTGTCGAGGTCGACGTCCTCGACCCGGACCAGCAGGTCGCCGGCGCAGCCGAGCGAGCCTGCCGGAACCGAGATGCTGGCCCGATGGCAGGCGCGATCCTGAACCACCTCGACGTCGTCGATGTACCAGCCGTCGGCGGGATCGCCCTCGCTGTCGTCGCCGAAGAAGCGGAAACGGACCTGGATCTGCAGGCCGACGTAGGGCGTCAGGTCGAACACCGCTCGCTCCCAGCCGTCGGAGGTCCCCGACCAGGCGCCCTCGGCCGGTCGTGGCGCCTCGATGTCGAGCACGCCCTCGTAGCCGTCGAGCGGCTCGATGTAGTTCCACTCCACGCCGTCCCAGATCTCGACCCAGGCGCCGTCGTCCCCCTCCCTCTCGTTGGCGTAGATGTCGTACCAGTGACGGAAGGCGAGCGTCGCCCGATCGGTCTGGGTGAGGTCGATCATCGGGGTCACCAGCGCGGCGTCGACGTTGTTCTCGGTGCCGGTCTTCGGGTACGTCCCGGCGAGAGTCGTGCCCCAGACCGACTCTCCGGAGAAGGCCGCGCCCGGGCCGCTGGTCGGAGCCCCGAGCTCCCACGGGTCGACCGGGCCGGAGTGGACCCAGAGCCCTTCGCCCGATTCGAGATCGTCCTGGAACTGGAAGCGCGCCAGCATGGTCTCGAACGAGTGCAGGTCGCCGAAATTGTCGTCGACCGCCGCATTGCCGAAGATGTCCGTCGCGGTGGCGGTGTACGAGTAGACCGTGCACTCGTCCAGGCCCTCCAGGGTGAGGGTGTGGACGAAGCCGGGGGCCTCGGTCTCGGCGAGCTGGTCGAGGGTCCCGTCGACGCCGAAATCGACCTGGCTGCGCGCCGCCTCGTCGGTGTCCCAGCTCAGCTCGGCGGTGTCGTGGGTCAGGGCGCTGATGCGGAGGTTCGTGATCACCGGCGAGGTGCAATCGGACACCGCGAGGAAGGTCTGCACCGTGCCGGCGTTGCCGGCCCCGTCGTCGGTGTCGAAGTAGAGCGCCTCGACGGTGTCGCCGAAGCCGACCTGCAGCAGGTCCGGCTCGTCGTCCTCGGACAGCTCGATGGAGCCCTCGAAGCGCGACGTGTTGACGTCGGTCTCGACCAGCACCACCACCTCACCCCGGCGGTCGCTGTCGCTGGTGACCGTGACCTCGGCCACCTCGCGTAGATCCGGGTCCTGGTTGAGGTCGAGATCCCGCACCGAGACGAACGCCTCGGCGCGACAGCCGACCTGGGGCGGCTCGGCCCGCATCGCCGCCTGATGGCAGCTCCGGGTACCGTTCACCTCCAGCAGGTCGACGTTCCAGCCGCTGTAGACGCGCTGGTTGTCGGCCTCGATGTCGAACCGGATCTGGAACGCCTCGTTGTCGAGCGCGTGGGCGGTGACGTCGAAGTCGACCTCGGTCCACGTCGAGTCGATCACCGACGGGACGTTGCGGTAGATCTCGACCCACTGATCGCCGTCGAAGACGTCGATCGAGGCGCTGTCGAAGTTGCCGGTCTCGACCCCCAGCCAGCGACCGAACTTGAGCTGCACGGTGTCGAGGCCGGAGGTGTCGATGATCGGCGAGGTGGCCGACCAGCTGGCGTTGACCTCGTAGTTGCCGGGCGAGTCTCCCTGTCCGCTGAGGTCGGTGCCGAGCACCTGGAAGCCGTCGAGCGGATCGAGCGGATCGGCGAAGCCCGCACCACCGTCGTCGCTGCCGCCGAGGCCGCGCGGGGGGCCGATCTCCCACTCCCCTTCGAGCTGCCAGCCGCGATCGCTGTCGAAGTTGTCGAGGTAGACGATGTCGCGCGCGAGGGTCGAGGTCGAGTACAGCAGACCGCCGTTGTCGTCGAGCGTGACGTTGCCGGCGGCGTCCGTCACCTCGACCTCGAAGTAGTAGCGCAGGCACTCCGACAGCCCGTCGATGGCCGCGACGTGGTCGTGGACCAGGTTGTCCATACGCAGCTGGGAGCCGAGCTCGGGAGTCGGGCCGTAGCGCAGCACGAGCGTGCTCGGCTCGTCGGTCGAGACCGTCACCTGGACCGCGTCCGTGGCCGTGCCGGTCGAGCCGACGCCCACCACCGCCGGCACCGCACACTCCAGCACGGAGGCCGTCGCGGTGATCGTCGCCGGGGCACCGCTGCCGTCGTCGAGATCCTCGTAGACGGCGACCAGCTGGTCGCCGACCTGGACCTGGAGATCGCCCACGCCCGGCAGCTCCGACAGCGCCAGGCTGCCGCGGAAGATCCCCGAATCGGGCGCCACCTCGGTGAGCTCGGCGTCGAGCCCGACCGGGTCGGTGTCGCTGGTGACGGACAGCGTGATCGTCTCGACCGTGGCGGGATCCAGATCGAGGTCCAGGTCCGACACCTGCACGGTGGCGGTCTGCGAGCAGGAGAAGCTCTCCTGCACCCAGCCGGCCGAGCCCTGGTGGCAGGACACCAGCCGCGAGACCTCGACGTCGTCGATGAACCAACCTTCCCCGGCGATACCGGTGTCGTCGTCCTGGAAGAAGCGGAACCGGATCTGGATCCGACGGCCCGCGAACGGGGTCAGATCGAACTGCGCGAGCTCCCAGTCGTCGCTCTGCCCCGCCCAGGCGCCGGCGCCGGCGCCGGGCGGGTCGGGGGCCTCGTCGTCCATCGTGCTGGTGTAGCCCGCGAGCGGCTCGACGTAGACCCACTCGAACCCGTCGAACACCTCGACCCAGGCGCCGTCGTCGCCGCCGTCGTCGCTCGCGAACACGTCGTACCAGTGACGGAACGTCAGCTGCGCCCCCTGCACGTCGGTCAGGTCGATCTCCGGAGTGGCCAGCCAGGCATCGGTGTTGCCGTCGGAACGCTTCGGGTAGGGACCGTCGAGGATCGTTCCCCAGAGGTAGGTTCCCGAGTAGGCTGCGTCCGGGCCGGACAGCGGCTCGCCGCGTTGCCACGGGTCGCCCTCGCCGCCGTGGGTGAAGCCGTCGGTCTCGCCGTCGAACCCCTCGCTCAGCACGTCGAACCCGCGCAGGGTCTCGAAGCGGTAGCCATCGACGCCCCCGTCGTCGACGGTGAGGTTGCCGAGCTCGTCGGTCGCCTCCAGGGAGAAACGGTAGAGCTGACAGGCGTCGAGCCCGGTCAGCGTGACCGTGTGGTCGGTCCGCAGGGTCTCGTCGAACACCACCTCGTCGAGCGGCTCGCCGACGCCGTAGCGAAGGGTCGTCGCCGCCGGCTCGTCGGTGGTGAAGCGGACCACCGCCGTGGTGGTGTCGACGACGTCGATCTCGAGGCCCCCCAGCGTCGGGCCTCCGCAATCGACGATCGTGGCGGTCGCGTCCACCGAGCTCGGGGAGCCGGTGCCGTCGTCGGCGTCGAGGTAGGTCACCCGCACGGTGTCGCCCTCCTCGACCTGGAATCCGGCCGCACCGAGCGTCAAGGTACCGACGAACACGGCGCTCGAGCTCGACTGCTCGACCAACGACACCGCGTACGGGCCGCCGCCCTGGTCGGTGGTGGCGTCGAGGGAGACCGTCTCGACCACCGCCTCGTCCAGATCGAGATCGAAGTCGGTCAACGTGACGGTGACCGCGTCGGTGCAGCGCAGCACGGTGCGATCGAGCTCGACGCTGCCGCGGTGACAGTCGCCGAGCTCGGTCACCTCCACGTCGTCGACGTACCAGCCGGCGCGGGCGTGACCGGTGTCGTCGTCCTGGAAGAAGCGGAACCGGATCTGGATCTCCGCTCCGGCGTAGGCGGAGAGATCGACGCTCACCATCTGCCAGTCGGACGAGCTGCCGGCCCAGGCGCCGGCGAGCGGCCACGGGGCCTCTTCGTCGAGCGTGCCCGGGTAGCCTCCGGCGGGCGTCAAGCGCTGCCAGGCGGTGCCGTCGTGGATCTCGATCCAGGCGCCGTCGTCGGTGCCGTTGGCATCCTCGTAGATGTCGTACCAGTGCCAGAAGGTGAGCATCGAGGTGCCATCGCCGAGGGTGATCGGGGGCGTCGCGAGCCGGGCGTCGGTGTTCTGGCCGCCGCCCTTGGTGTAATTGCCCGCCAGGCGGGTGCCCCAGACCCGATCTCCGGAGCGCGCGGCCGACGGACCGGAGCCCGGGGATCCGTACTCCCAGTCGTCCTGCGGACCCTCGTGCACGAACCCGCCGTCGTCCGACTCGAGCGTCTCGGACAGGTAGATCCGACTGGTCAACGTCTCGACCGCGTAGGTCTCGCCGCCGCTGTCGTCGACGGCGGCGTTGCCGTAGGGATCGACCGACTCGACCGCGAAGAAGAACTCGGTACACGAGTCGAGACCGTCCACCAGCACGGCGTGCTCGGTGCGCGCTCCCGCCTCGGCGTAGACCGAGTCGAGCTCGCCGGGAGCGGCGCCGTACAGCACCCGGCTGTCGGCCGGCTCGTCGGTGGTCCAGGTCAGCAGGACCGCGTCGGAGCCGCTGGCGACCGGAGTGGTCTCGGAGATCACTGGTGGCGTGCAATCGACGACGTCGGACTGGGCGAGGATCTCGGCCCCCCCGGCGTCGAGGTAGGAGACCGTCAGGCGGTCGCCGACCGTGACCTCCAGTCCGGTCGGGTCACCGAACGGCGACAGCTGGGTCGAGCCGACGCGCGCGGTCGAGCCGAGCTCGGCCGCCGCCAGGGTGACGTCGACACCGACCGGATCGCTGTCGCTGGTGATCCGCACGTCGACCTGGGACGGCAGGCCCGCGTCGGCGTCGATCAGGGCGACGTCCGCCACCTGGCTGCAGCCGTAGGCGACGCTGCCGAAGGCGAGCGCCGGAGCCTCGCACGGTGTCTGGGCCGACAGCTCCAGCTCGTCCACGTTCCAGCCCGCGCCCGAGCTCTGCTGCTGCCCGCTCAGGGTGAAGCGGATCTGTATCGTGCTGGCGCCGGAGACGACGTCGGCGATGTCGTGCTCGACCTCGACCCAGGTGTCGTCCTCGATGCCGGACTCGCTCTCCCACACGCTCACCCAGACGCTGCCGTCGAACACCTCGACCGCGGCGCGATCGCCCGGGGCGACGTTCAGCCAACGACGGTAGCCGAGGCGCATACCCGGGAAGCCGACGGCGGTGATCGCCGGTGAGGTGGCGCTCGCGGGAAGCGTTCCCGGCTCGTAGTTGCCGGGCGCCAGCCCGAGACCGCTGACGTCGAGCCCGAGGACGCCGTCGCCAGCGTAGGCGAGATCGGGGTCCGGTCCGCCGGCACCGCCGTGGGTCGGACCGCCGAGCCCGACCGGGGTACCGATCTCCCACTCGCCCTGGAGCGTCCAGCCCCGATCGCTCTCGAACGGGTCGCTCCACACGGTCGCCCGGGTCCAGGTGCGCGCCGGGAAGCCGCTTCCGCCCGCGTCGTCGACCGATCGGCTGCCGGTGGCGTCGACCGACTCGACCGTCACCCAGACGTCGGTGCAGGCCCCGATGCCCTCCACCCGCACGTCGTGATCGACGACCAGCTCGGCGTCGTCGATCGTCTGGGCAGCCGGCGGAGAGACGGTGTCCCAGACCACGACCGAGCTGGCCGGCCGGTCGGTGGTCCACAGCACGCGGATGGTGTCGGGTCCCTCGGCGACCACGCTGACGTCGCTGATCGTCGGGGTGCCGCACGGGCCGATCTGGGCGTCGTCCTGGACGGTGGCCGCGGCGCCCGTGCCGTCGTCGGCGTCGTCGTAGGTGACCACCAGCACGTCGCCGTCCGAGACCGCGAGCGCGTCCGGAGTCCCCGAGTCCGACAGTCCGATGCTCGCCTCGAAGAAGGCGCTCGACGGCGCTGTCTCCAGCAAGGTCAGCGCGATCGGAGCGCCCGAGGTGGTGCTCGAGATCTGCACCGTCACCGACTCGACGGCGAGCGGATCCTTGTCGAGGTCGAGGTCGGCGACCTCCACCGTGGCGACCGACTCGCAGGCGTAGTGTGTGCCGTCGAGCTGCACCCGTCCGGTGCGACACGACAGGGTCTCTCCCACCCGCACGTCGTCGATGTACCAGCCGTCTCCGGCGACCCCGAAATCGTCTTCCTGGAAGAACCGGAAGCGCAGCCGGATCACCTGCCCGACGAACGCCGACAGATCGAAGCGGGCCTCGACCCAGTCCTCGGTGTGGCCGGCGTAGGCGCCGCCGCCGCCGCCCGGAGGCGACGGCGCCTCGCTGTCGAGCGTCGCCGGGTAGCCGCCGTCCGGAGTCAACGGCATCCAGTCCCCGCCGTCGAGCACCTCGACCCAGGCGCCGTCGTCGCCGTCGCCGCCGTCGGTGAAGATCGAGTACCAGTGCCAGAACGTCAGCTCCGGCGCGATCGTGCCGCGCAGGTCGATCGACGGAGTCTCCAGGTGAGAGTCACCGTTGTCTCCGGTCGCCCCCTTCGGGTAGGGGCCGTCGAGGTCGGTGCCCCACACGCGCGATCCGGACAGGGCGGATCCGGGGCCGGACGTGGGCACGCCGCGCTCCCAGACGTCCCCCTCGCCGCCGTGCAGCCAGCCCGGGTCGGTGGCGTCGAGCGAGTCGAAGAAATAGACCCGCCGCTGAGCGGTGTCGAACGGGTAGAGAGCGCCCAGGTTGTCGTCGACGTCCTCGTTGCCGACCGCATCGACGCCGCGCACCTGGAACTGGTAGCGGCGACACTCGTCGAGTCCCTCGATGACCAGGGTGTGCGCGGTGACGAGCTCCGGATCGGTGACGGTGGTGTCGAGGGTGTCGACGCCGTAGTCGATGATCGAGCTGGCCGGCTCCTGCGTCGACCAGGTGATGGTGACGCTACCGTCGTCGGAGGCGAGCACCGCGACGTCCTCGATGCCGGCGGCCTCGCAGTCGACGGTCGCGGTGCGGGTCCGCTGCACGTCGATGCCGCCGCGGCCGTCGTCGGCATCGACGTAGGTGACCGTCAGCAGGTCGCCACTCAGCACCGAGATCCGGCCGTCGGCCGTCGGGAGGTCCAGGGTGGTGTCGAAGCTGCCCGAGAACAGGCCGCTCTGCCCGACGACCTCGGTCAGCACGATCGACTCGGGAGTCGACTCCGTCGTGCTCGTGAGCTCCACCGTGACGTTGCCGATGCCGGCGAGATCGCCATCGCTCAGATCGAGCGTGCCCCGGTCGGCGCAGGCGTAGCGCTCGCGGTCGAAGAACACGTCGCCCTCGGGATGCTGGGCAGCGGCGTTCGACACCACCAGGGCGAAGTCCTGATCGGTGGCGCCGGCCGAGGCGGGGGCCCCGTCACCGGCGAGCGAGGTCGCGACGACGTGGACCAGATAGGTGCCCGAGGCGGCGGCGAGCGAGACGTTCTCCAGGTTGTTCAGGCCGTCGCGCACGCCCGTCTGGCCGGACAGACCGTCGACGAAGTCGTTGCCGAGCCAGAGACCGTCGGGACCCTGCACGATCAGGTCGAGGTCGTTGACCAGCGCCGGGGCGGCCCCCGGGGCGGCCGGCGGATCGGTCCAGGCGAGGGTGAAGCGCACCGCCTGATCGGGCTCGGCGATGGTCACCGGCAGCGTGTAGACCTCGCCCGAGCCGCTCAGCACGGTCTCCTGGTCGCGGATGACCCAGGCGTGTCCGTCGTCCAGCACGGTCGACAGATCGACTCGCCCCCAGCCCTGGTCGGGGCTCGGGACCGGATCGAGCTGTCCGCCTCGGCCGTCGGGGCCACCGGCGAGATCGACGGCTCCGGCCACCAGCCAGGCGCGCACCAGGGCCGGGCTCGGGTCGACGCCGGCGTCGCGCCGCCGACGCTCGGTCAGCAGCGCCGTCGCGCCGCTGACGTGGGCGCTCGCCAGCGAGGTTCCGCCGAGGTAGGCGTAGTCGGGAGCGCCCGGGACCGGTTCGAAGCAGCTCGGCGCGGTCTCGGCGGAGCGACTGGCCGACGACGCGATCCAGGTCCCCGGCGCCACCACCAGCGGCCCCCAGCGGCCGTCGGCGGTCGGGCCGCGGCTGCTGAGCGCGGCGATGCCGTCGACGTCGACGCTCTCGCCGCACAGCGCGGGGTCGTCGAGCTCGGGGCGGTAGCTCTGACTCGCTCCGACCGCGAGGACGTTCTTCGCCTCCTTGGGCGTGGTCAGGCTGCCGGGCGTCGGCCCGGCGTTGCCGGCCGAGAAGATCGCGGTCAGCGGCTGCTCACCGACCGACGCGGGAGCCGCATCGCGCACCAGTCCGTCCCACAGCGCCGCGTTCAGGGTGTAGCCCTGGCCGACGCCGATGCCGTCGAACCAGGAGTTGTTCATCACCGAGGCGCCGGCTCCGACGGCATCGCCGGTCAGCCGCGCCCAGCCGCCGATCGGTGGGAAGGGGTCGGCGGCGAGGGCGTTCTGGACCACGAGCGACGCGCCCGGCGCGACGCCGAGGCCGTAGAGGAAGCCGCCGGCATCGCTCTCCCCGATTGCGGCATCACCGGCGATCGCGCCGGCGACGTGGGTGCCGTGGCCGGTCTCGTCGACCGACGGCCCGCCCGGGTAGAGCACGATCGCCTCGACCCGTCCGGCGAGATCACCGTGGACGTCCTCGGCGTCGTTGCGGTCGAGGCCCGAGTCGACCACCGCCACCCGGACGCCGTCGCCGCTGACGTCGCGAGCATCGAGCCAGTCGAGGTAGCCGACGGTCGGCACGCCGAGCTCCACCGAGCCGGTCAGAATCTGCGCGGCGACCTCGTCCTCGGCGACGCCTCGGCGGGAGAACGGGTCGACCCAGAGCACCGACTCCAGAGTCGCGAGACGCCGCGCGCCGGCCGAGTGGGTGCGCACCACCGACAGCCGCGCGCGGTCGGGGCGGCCGCTCGACGGGAGTGAGAATGGAAACGCGTCGACCAGCGGCGCCCCGATCTCCGACAGGGCCGCCTCGAGGCCGTCGTCGCCCGGCTCGACCAGCGAGATCACGGCGATCGCGCGCTCGTCGCGGTCGTCGTCGAGCAGGCGCGGAGACAGCTTGAACGCGGGGGCGTAGCGGGCGCTCCAGGCCACCCCGGCGCGGTCGTCGACGCGACCGAGCGCGCCGGCGTCGGCACGCACCACGAAGGTCGCTCCCGGAAGCGGTTGGATCGGCTCGACTCCGACCTGCCGGAGGGCCTCCAGCCGTGCGCGCGACGGCGGACCCTAAGTATAGAGAT
>JAAAKM020005728.1:0-10908 GCA_010016025.2 Alatinidae sp. Z8VKAUB7J3 | reverse complement strand
CCAAATTTCGAAACAACTGCCGGATGTTTGTCTCTATTAAGGAAACAAAGAAAACATCAACTAACAATGTTGTATACTTATTAAGACGGCGCCGGCCACCTAGTTTGTGTGTCATGTACGATAACAAATATGCCAATTGATCTTTCCCGTGCCTACTAAATTTTCCTACATAAGAAAATAATCAAACATTTCACGTACAATTTCGTTAACTGTAACTTAAAGGCTATTGACACATAAACCTTGCTTTTTATTCAAGATGTGAAACATTATCGGTAGCGATGGGTCATTTATCAAAAACAACTTGAAACATAGGGGTCTTTTCGTTCGTCAAGCGTACAAGTGCATTGGATTTGACATTAAAGGTCAAATGTTATGAATTAAACCTTAATGGTTTATAGAAACTAAATTAAATCACACAAGTATTAAATAAAATGCGAGGGTGCCTAACAAGATAAAACCAGTAGCTAATACAATCATCGTACGTTATAGTTTTAAGGTAAAAAAAATCGCGATTTGACTTCAAGCAATTTTTACGGCATTCAAGGTGCTTCACATTGCCTCTCAGGAACTGTTTGACAAAGGTTAAGTGCTCAAACTGGGTTCTAGGTACACTTAATCGTAATTCCAGGATCAAAACAGTCCACAACTCCTACATTTGAGGTTGTGCCTCATGCAATTATAAGCTTGCAGATTTCATGTCACGTGACCGTTACAAGAAATCTTGTTGAGAAATAAATTGTGTCTTCGGAAATAGATATTGATTCAAGTGATTAAGGCCTTGACGAAATCTTTTTCATTACGATCAGGTGTTTAATTCTAGGTATCTAATGCGCAAAAACCAGATGTGGTCTTCTCGAAGATACAGCTCTGAGAGACTCAAAATCTACATTTATCTCCTCTACAGTTGTCTAAATCATGGTCACTACTAGTACGAAGGAGAAATTCGGTTGCCTGGGTGACACTGTAGCCACGTACAGATTTCTAAGCTGAACCAAAGTTTTTAAAAATCGATTTATCTTGCTTTACTCCATGCTTCCTCGTACGATTCCCCGTAACAGCAGTCTTCAAATGTCTGACTTTAGGGAGAGCTCATAAAATTTGCACAAGGTGATTTCAAGCCAAATGATTAGTTCGTAGCAAGCAATTTGATTAACACCTGGGAACGGTCAATTGGGTAGTGTCGACTTCGTAAAACTGTACCTTGATCCCTAGACTTTGTTACAGAGAAGTGCTGTTTCTACCATTGTGAGAGTAGCGAAAATGGAAGTAGTTTTCCTAAGGAGATACCTGCACATGTAGGTCTCCTGCAAGTTACTTATCAGGTCCTGCTCACTGTTAAAAGTCAGAAAAACAACGCAACTACAAGGTGTTAAACTACATAACTTACGCATCGACAATCACAAAGTGCGCCATTTGCTTCATCGCTGGGACGAGACGGTGCGCCATTTCCTCCATTTCCTGGACTTTCTCTTTTGTTGCGAAAATATAAACTATGTTCAAAGGGATAGAGACTTTCAGCTCTACATCAAATGGAGTTGCCCCATTTTCTCCTATGTGTGACTAAAAAAGAAGGATACATTAAGGGAGCTTACACACCAAAGTGGCACGTCGCAAAGGCCACGTCGCAGATGCGACGTCGCAAATGCCACGCCAAACTGTGCTTTCAGACTGAAGTGGCACATGCCACGTCGCATGCTTGAAAAAAACCTGCTCAGTAGAAAGATGTATTCCTGTGAGGAAGACAGTGTTATTGCTCTTGTGGGTCTGATAGTTGGTGGGAGAAACGTAAAAGGAGATGGTGGGTATATCTCATATCAGTCAGGGAATGTTGACTAGCACAGCACTTTGAGAGTCTGAAAGGGCCTTAAACTACACCCAACAGATGTCCTTCGTGATTTAGCGGCCGTTGTAAAGCCTTACTTACAGAGGTAGGACACTTATACCGAGGATGCATAAGGGCTAAATAACGACCGGTACTCTTTCTAAGGTAATACGTTGTTGTACTGCATAGATTCTTTAAGTAGAAAAGATGTATTATAACCTAGGTCTGTTCGGAAGTTGCTACGTCATTGCATCATTTTGCAGTCGTTTATCGTAAAGAGCAGCCGAGACCATTTGAACGGCGAGTGGTATTTCGTGAGCGTACCTAAATTGAATTTAAAACGCATATCAACTGAGTAAATTACAATATCATCTATTTAAACAGAAACTGTAATTTATAAAAAGAATTTTCATCGAGGGAAGAGACAAACTTTTTCTGTATTCGTTTCTCTAACTAGAGAACTTTAGCCCGAGTCGATAATCTACGGCCTAAGCAAACAGACAGGACTTGCCCATGGTTCCATGAAAGTGTTGAGTACCCTTCCAAACAAAGAGAAACAGATAAGCGAGCCTTGACCCTAGTCCTCACATGCCAAGCTGATCATGTGATGTGAACAAAGACTATCCTAATTGGCCGAGAAGCAACTGTGCGACGTGGCTCGATTTTGAAAAATGGTCAGGTCCGTTTCTCGAGTGGCATAGAAGTGTCACGTCGCATTTGCCACTTCGCGTGCCACTTCGGTGTGAAAGGTTTAGTGCTTTTGTATAGGTTCATTCCTAAGTGACATGCCACGTCGCATGCCACGTCGCACATGCCACTTTGGTGTGTAAGCTCCCTAATTGTTATTAAATACAACGGATACTGAGTGCTTGGGCAACCTTTAATTGCCTCTTTCCCCGAAAAAGGGATTCAAGAAAAAACCAAAACGCCATCAACAATACAAAATAAAGGGAAGCATCAATTACTCCTACAACTGATTCATTTCAAGTAAATGTACACCTCATCTATCTCTTGCGAGAGACTCAAAATGGACGTGCACACTTTGGCTCCAATTGTCATTGCATTACAAAGTAAATATGAGCAATGTCACAAATGCTAAAACTTTTCGGTGTTTATAGTGAAACGTGCATTATAGAAGCCTCGCAGTTGTAGGCATGCGCACAACGTGAAACTTTCAAAACACTATTACCTATAAATCCAATGTTTCAGTGTAAGATATTAAAGTATGGGTTGATACCTTGAACATCCTAGCACTGCAAATGAAATATTGCAAACGAAAGACTATCGTTTTAAACAGTCGCATTAGGGTTTTAAGCGTCATTTCCAACCCAGTCACCAAGTTACTGCAGATACCTAGAGAGGCATTCCGAAGCAAATACAATTGCCCCTGTTCAAGATTCTTACCTCAAAGATTCGAGAAAGGGTCTAACTTTATCAATCATTCTTTACTTCAAAGAAAAATGTTCCAACAACCACGTAAAGACAATGGTTGCTTTTGCCCACAAAATCCAGTATAAAATGCGGTTACAGCTAAAATGCAAATACGAAGATCAAGAGGGCAGCCGTGAGAATTGCCTGCAATACTTTGTCTGTTTAGTTACTAATATTTTTGCACGACGGTATTTGAGGCCATTTAGCTTTTCAACAGTCCAATGTAGATCAAACGAAATGATGCAATACGATAAAACATTTTCGAATCATCAAATTTCCATTTGGCTTCTACCTGCATACTCCACTAGGAAAGCATGTAACGTATTTAGCTATACTGCACTGCCCGAATACTCACAACGTCAGGAAAACTGCGGCCCAGGATAAATTTGACTACGTCCAAAACACCAGAAACTGAACCTTCTAGCATTCGCGAGGGACAAGGTTGATTTTGATCCTCGATGTCTTTGCACCTGTAGTACCAGATTCCAAATTTTGCATCTGGCTCCAAGCTATTGGAGAAAGGACAAAAATTTGGTAATATTACTCGGGAACAAAAGTTGTTTATCTTTAATTTATTTACAGGGCTTTGACACTAAGCTTTCGTACCTTCTAAGATAGATGGGCAGCTACGATAGACCCTGTTTAAACATTCCACTGTGAGACGGACATTTTGCAAATTAATACATAAGCAAATAAATCTTCCTTATAATCTAAAACAGCTTTTGTCTGCTTAGCACCAGTCAATAGTTTTGATATGTCATCATACCTCATAAAGGTGATTTAAAATACATTTGTATAACAATTTGTTTTCATTTCAGTATAAACAGAAGTGAAACATTAGGCAAAGAAAAAATATTACAACAAATCTTAAGTGGTAGAAACCCTACAAAGACATTAAAGTTTAATTTAAAAATTAAATTTCTTCTATAATTTAAACATTAGTGTGCAAATGTTCATAAGAAAGGTTAAATTCTGACTCTTTTGCTACTGTTTCCGACTTAAGAGCTCCTCAAAACATGGCACTTTGCTGGTGATAGCGATCCATCTATCGGCCCGCCAACTATGCAATTCCAGATGTACTTATTGAAAACAAAATCAAAAGTCGTACAGATATCTCCCACTACACGGGGTGTAAATATCTCCACGATTGGAAAACCCTTAGCTTAATTAATACATATTTCAACGTACCTATCACCCTCCGTTGGTTTGACGGTGGTCGACATTGCAAAACGGTGAGTAGATAGAAAGGCATAAGCCACCTCCATAAAATAACGGTGTTCTAGAAGAAGGAGAAACCAGGCGAAAATTTATTATTGACACAAAAAACCGTCGGCGCTATCATTATTAATGAGCCAAGAGAGCATATTAAATGACATAGGCGTAAGCAATACTGTAATTGTACTTGTCGCAGTAAAGAGACCTTTTCACATTGTTTGGCCATCTTGGAAGTTGTAATACAGTGTAAAAAGAGGAGAGAGTCATGTTGTCCAATTTTGTAGTATAACATAAAAGAAATGAAATAACATTCTAAAGAGCTTCTTTATAGCATAAAACTGGCACTTTTTACCCCTGCCCAATTTGGTGGGAGAGGGGAATACATGACACTATTTTACTTACGCCAGAGTTCAAAGGCTTCAGAAACTCTTCTATGAGCAAACTGCCATCCAAAACTTCGCCTCCTTGTATGCAGTTAGAGTCAAGTGAGTATAATGCCCAGCACATTCTTTCTAAGCACAGTTCTCTTTGACAAGCAAGAGGGTTGCCCCTCCCTGCCCTTACAAGAATATCAAACAAAAAAGGTCGAGGAGAATCAAGGATATAAGTCAAACCAACTAAGCACTACAACTAAAACTTAGGAGGCTTATGCCTCAATATATCGCAACTCTGAAGTATCCATAGAGTTTCAACTATAATATATATGTATAAGATGCTCTAGTTGCACAACTTATTGACATCAGCAAACCACCTGATATCCATGCAACTGTCATATCCGATGAATTAAGCTTAAATTCGACGTTTACCTTGGTCCCCGTCTTTACAAGTAAAGGAACATCAATCTTTTTTTGTTCTTAGCCACATTAAGCTATTGATAACAATTACTGTCATGCAGTGGTATGAAAAGGGCAGCTTGCTCAATGGTAAGTCGGTAATGAGAAAAAAGGTTACTACTAACGGTTCTAGTGCAAGGACGCATTCGGTTGCTCTCAGGAAAGGGCTGAACAGGCACTAAATTGGTCCCTGGTAATTACTCACAAAACTGCAATGTGCTTTTTCACCATACCTTTTTTGCCTGTATATCAATGCATTGTCGTAGATTAAAACACGATGACCTAGTTAACGTTCGTAGGCCTGCTTAAAATAACACACATGATATCATGGCAACCACTTACAACCACAGAACCCACCTTTCGACCCCAGACCTTCTGCGTAAAAGAAAACGAAATCTTGCCGGCCTTTCTCTGAGTGCAGCGTGTCATCGAAGTCTTCTTTAAGATCCAAGTACAACACATCGTTAACAAGGGCAAACCTGTAAATAAAGGCATTTCAGTAAATTAAAATGGCAATTGAATTTATTGAGGAAATAGCTTTTCAGACCATTCTCGGTGATGTGTCATGTGTCAAGTTAAAACGTCCTGGTATAACTTTTGTATAAATCTGGCAGATTAACCCTAATCTGTGAGGCAAATTAATTACGAACTCAGTAATTGCCACACAAATTGAGAGTACAAAGAATAAACATATAAATCATTAAAATTTTGAATAGCCTCTTCCACATTATGAGCAATGGATGAACACAGAAAAGAAAAATTCACCTGTATGGTTGGTGTGTTAGTTGCTGTATTAATTGTTGCATTTATTGTTGAATTAATTGTATTAATAGTTGTATTGATTTTTGTATAGATTGCTGAATAGATTGTTACGTTGAATGCTGCGTTGGTTGATATATTCATTGTTGCATTGATTGTTGTATTGATCGCTGTTATGATTGTTGTACTTGACTGTTACATTGAAATTGGCATTGTAAGTATGTAACATCAAGTGCAACAGCTTAAGAAAGGTTTAAGAATTTTTTGTTTACATAAGCAAAATTGCAAGAGGTTAATTTCGAAAACATTTATACCCAAGTAGCGTATTTTAGTTCCCATGAAGCGCCATGCAACAATATCATATGAAATTGAGTTACCGTATTTCCTCTAATTATAGACCTGTCTATAATTAATTGAGGGCACAAAAAGGGGGGTCTATAACTAGAGGGGGCCTATAATAAGAGGGGGTCTCTAATTTCCAGAACAAAGTTTTGAAAAAACAGAGCATATATAGTTCCAAGAAAAACTACGAAAGTACATTTATACTTTTCATCATTACATTTATAGTTTACACCAATACCTTTTCATCACTGAATTGAAGCCAAAACGAAAAACCGTTTGCATACATTCAGTGTAAATTCAACAGGTCTCGATATCTGAGTCCGAATCATTGTCAATACGTTAATGCTCAGTAGTACACATTTCGCGTTCCGTTTCTGTAGTCACAAATGGATTTCCAAGAAAAGCCTCGTTCAGAGTGCCGAGTTGCTCCTTTAGGCGTTGCACACCTTTTTCGCACGGTTGATTTTCCTTAATACAATGTATTTTGTCATCATCAGAGCCATCAACGGGTAAAGTGAGCGCACAGAACTTGAATAACTCAACAACTATTTCCGTTGAGAGACTGTCCTAAGAAGACATAATCCATATCTGCCTTTTTCATATCGATATAGAAGGGGTCTGTAATTAATTGAAGGAACCAAAAAAGGGGTCTTTAATTAGAGGGGTCTATAATTAGAGGGGGTCTATAATTAGAGGGGGTCTATAATTACTTGCCATGATGTGAAAAGGGGGTCTATAATTGGAGGGGGTCTATAATTAGAGGGGATCTATAATTAGAGGAAATACGGTAACCTGCTGTCCTGAAAGTCATGAATACCCACTAAATTATGCTGCATACCAGCCAATGAAAAACGTATGACCAATTGATATTCAAGTTGAGAACATGCCTTGCCCCAACATTCAGTATCAACAATATCCCACAACAATGATAGACTACCTAAGTTCTGTACCACAGGTTCTTGTAACTTACGTGAGAAAGTGTGCAACAATTGAGTTCGGGTCATGAAGAAATGACAATGGAAAGCTTTCAGTCTGATATGTCCCCCTGCAGATAAAAAACAAATAAGAATTTAAATAAGTGACAATCCTTCCCCTCTGGCTTTTAGTTTACACCAATTTTTCAGGTAATGTCTTTAAATAACCACCACTGGTTCTAAACAACAATTGAAGTTTGCTCCTTCTAAATTAAACTACTACTTCTAAGTGTGATCATAAAGCAAAAAAGGGGGGATACTCACTTACTAAATCAGCTGGAACGGCCTATGTATGCCACTCTCTGAGTAGATAACACTGGTTCCGTTATAAGCAGCTTCACAGCTATCAGTTGGGGGCGAAAGGCCAGGCCAAAGTGCAAGAGATTGAAGTAAGATAGAAACAGCTGGTATAAAATAATATAGTAAAAACATTGGTGTTTCAAAACCATATATAGGGTGCACTAAGGGGTTTTTGAGCATAACATAAACCGACAGTATTTGTGTTTATAAACTAAAATATACCTACAAAATATTCAATGGAGAGAAAGATTTGCTACCGTGTGAATTAGATGAAAGTGATGTTCAACAACCTGAAGCTACCTCCACTTAAAAATAGGAAGCATAAACAACATACTTTTCTACACTGCACCTAACTAGTGATTTGGGCAATTGCTGTTAATTAAAACTGCCACAAGGCTGTATGTATTTGGGGTTTGAACTTAGTAAAAGTTACAAGGAGGCACACCTTGGATTTAGTTATGGATCTTTATTTTAACAGGTGATTTGTGTTTACATGAATATATATTAATTTATTGGGAGACTTAATCATGTGTGCCTGATAGCTACCTTCTCTGCCTAGTAGCTCAAATGGGGGTGGGGAGTGGGGGTGCCTATAAAATGAAAATGAGCTTTTCACTTACCCATTTATTACTAAATCAAGGCCATGTAATGGGATTGAGTCCTTTTAAACCATGAAATCCATTTTTTAATCAAACATGGGAAAGTAGGGCTCCTTTTTCTGGCCACACTTTTTGCCCTACCCAAGATCTAAATGTTACAACATGCACCTACTTAACATTACCCAATAAATTGAGAAAATATATGACAATCAATCCAGTCAGGCAAGAATGTAAGGTGTGTAGAACTAACTCGTTGACAGCTGTGAAGCCTGCACAGATTCACATTACTGTAACCATTATAATGGCCTCATCATAATGATTGTCACATTTATCATCAACACCATCATCACCACAATGAAAAAAATACTGACAACAAAAATGACATTTCTTTGAAATGTTAAGAAGTTTACATATAGAAGTAGGTTATCAATGAAAAGATTTGCATAGAAGTGTACCTTGTTAGAAGTATCTCTGTTTTCTTGGGGCAGCTTTTTATGGTGTTTTTGTTGCAGTTAAACTGTTGAAACAAAAAATACAACATACATAACTTAGATCATTTCTCTATCAACTCTACCTGAGAATTCAAGAAAAACAATGCAGCCCTTCAGTGCCATTACTTCACGATATACTCATGTAATTATTAAATGCAACAAACTGAACTGAATGGAACACAATTGAAATCTAAGACATCCTTCAAGCTCAAGTAAAATATATAAATTTAATTATCAACATACCATTTCTCTTTGTAAATGAACAAGAAGATTGTTTTAACCTCACCTTGACAACTTGAATATTAAAATCTTTCAAATGTGTCTGTGCTTTCCCCAACATCTGCAAGAACTGTTTGGGCACCTCTAAAATAGGAAAAGAGTAATTATTGATTATGAGCAATTTGTGCCATAAAATACCTGAATGAGTGAGTCAATCACACTTTCATAACTATAGAATCATTGCCTCGCATCCATTTACTGAATCTCTTATATTTTATAACTTTTTATAACAACTTTAACTATGAATAACATACTATCACTGATTACCCGGATCAGGGACAATGATGGGAATTTTCAAGACTTTAGTTTCAATATGTTTGTGATAGGATTAAGCCTCTAAGGATGGGAAAGGAGTAAAATCAGATACCAATCTATCCGGTAACAATAGCACTATTGCAAATTTGCTTTGCAAGGGCACTGCCACCTGCTTTTCTTATTTCATCCCAATCCCATTGTGTGCACCACGTCAAAAGTCAACTGTGAAGATTCTGGTACATATTGCCCCAAAATTCCTATTGCTATTCAAAACCATAATGTTTCTTTGCCAATGTAGAATATGACACTAAAAGGGAAGATCAAACTCACAAAAGTAGTATTGCAACTTTTCAATGTAAATCCATCTATATACAAGAAAGTATAAGGGGAAACTCCTTAGATCAAAAAGGAGCACTGGAGGCTGGCAAAGTAATGTAGGGATCAACAAAAGAATTTGGATGAGGATAGATGCTGACAAATTTATCAGTTGTTTTCCAAGTGTACAGAACAGTGAAAGAACAATTGACGTCAGTTTGTCACATATATAAATATCAATGCTTCCGTTAATCACAAAGTGGTGTAAATATTGATTATCTTATGAAATATAGTAGGCATTCTTTGGAATTTAAACAGTTTCATTTCTTATGAACCATATTCACTGCTGGAAACCAGATATTTACAGGAAAGTTCCACTAAATTTTGAAAGTGCCTTATTTGGAGCCAAGTGGGAATTGTTCAAAAATGTTTGAGGCACACTTCACCATAATAGCTGTCTCCTAACAGAAAGTCCAAGGCTGCTTCTATCAATCTTTTCTAATATGGGTCTTCTTCCACTGACTTCTCATTTCTGTAGGGACCCAGTGCATTTGTCAAGGTGTTGCAAGCTACTTGTTGTGAGGGTGCAGCTTTCTCTCACTTTTGAAAAGTTTCTTGTGGTTTAAATACTACTGTTTGCTTAAATCTCACATTCATCTATCACATGATCATCATCCCTGTAACACAGGCTTAAAGTGTAACAACAATATGACAATCACCAACCAAGACAGTTGTTATGTTGCTATAAATGATGGTCTAAGTTCCTTTGTTGAGAAGTCAGAGTTGAGGATTCTTCAGTACAATTGAGTTATCTTTCTAACAAAGATCACTGCAAATATAGCTTTACATTGTTTGTCTAATTAATATATACATCAAACGTACTGTAGACACTGTTCCAGCTTGTGAAGACATTATTGGCCCAGAATGTGCTTCAACAAATTAAGGCATTTCTGTACAACCTAAAGAGCTGAAGATGCTACGTTAAATCTTCAGAGGAGGTAACTAATATACTGGATCCTTTAGATCTCTAAATTATAGTGAAAAAATTCTCAACCATAAGGACATGTTGGCTTTTGCCCTGCAGGGAATTGTGCATATCCAACAAATGGATGCTGTTACTGCATTTCTTCATGAAACTTAAAATAAAGAGATCTACATGAATTAACTAGAGGGCTACATGTTGTTAGCGAAAGAAAATCTTGTATGCATATCAAGACATGGGTTAAAACAATGGCCACATTGTTAGAATCAGACATTTACTGATTTTATGGATTTAATAAGTTTTAAGCAATG
>JAAAKM020005725.1:0-10909 GCA_010016025.2 Alatinidae sp. Z8VKAUB7J3 | reverse complement strand
ATTAGCAAAACAGATGTACCCGCAGAATCCAAAGTTTTTAGTTGAGGCATATCATGATGCTATGAAAGAACCGCATAGTTATTTATCCCTCGATCTTCACCAATCACCATCTCATCACCTGAGAGCACGAACTCATATTTTTCCAGGTGAAGTTAATTATGTTTGCAAACCTAAATAAGTAGTGGATATTAATGGACTGCTTTTTGTTTAGGTTTCCCTTGACATTTTGTATAAATTGAGGAAATCCTATACCAGAACGATCACATAGACGCACAAATGAGTCACTAGTAGTAGATTTTTAGAGAGTTCTGCCGCGTGCGTGGTCACCTAAAAATGAGGCACCGGAAGTGCTATTATGTGGAGAATAATGGGTAATGTTTCAGAGACGTACAGATGTACGCCCTGCCGTAGAGTTGAACGTCGTACGAGGATTGAGCTCGTTGGGATCTGGAGTGGAAAAGAGAAAACATGGCGAGTTTCTACACTTAAGGGTAAAGTTGTTCATGCAACCGCATCTTCTTTCGAAAACAGCTAGCCTCTCTGTGTGGGACCCGTCCTCCTTTTCCTTTGTGATAGTACAGCTAAATCTAAATGAAACTTAGATCATCCCTGACTTAAATTGGATAATGTTCGTTACAGCCAGTGTTCACAGCCAGTTCTTCTTATTAGGTGGTCCTCTATCGCCGATCTGGTTATTATTTCCACCTTTCTTTTACGTTAGCTGATCTTCCTCATTGTCTCCTAGGAACGACTGCCCCATCTTCACGTATTCCATGCGGTACATGTTGCTTGACCCTTTCAAGCAGCATTTGAGATGAACGACCCACATTCGTTTCCCCACAGGGACACTGGTACGTATATATCACGTTGCTTCTGGCAAGGGTGGAAAGTACATCCTTCCGAGCTGCTGGGCAAAATGAGCAGCTTGTAAAAATGACTTCGAGGCGGCAGCAGCAAAACAATCTGTCAACGTCTTCCTCAGCTTTTTCTCATACTTTTCAGAATCTGGTCCTAACCATGGTAGCCGAATGTACATTTTGCAGCGTCTAGGTCCACCAAAGATTTCACGTTTGAACTGTGATCTTTCGACTACAGGAGTGACAATCAGTTCAGAATACCCGTTGGTGAGAACAATGTCCTTTAGCTTTCTATGTGCATCAGGAAGATGTTCAGCTGAGCAGATCTTGTTAGCTCTGTTGACGAGGCAGGCGACAAGTGACTGTTTAGATTTCCGTGCGCAAAACATCTGGTATAAAGACCAATGAACGTTGGCTTCCTGTAAACGCTAGTAATAGGGTGTTTGTTAGACCTTGCGACAAATACTTCAAGAAATGGCAAGGCACCACTGATGTCTTCATGTGTTATAATGAATGATAGGGAAGAATGAAGCGAGGAGAGTTGTGAATAGCATTATTCGATGGACGTGGACGAAGTAATTATGGCGAAATAATCATCGACATACATTCCATAGTACAGGCAGGAATGTTTTGATTGTCATCTAAAATACGTGACTCGCAAAAGCCAATGAAAATATTGGCCAAAGTAGGACCTAGTGGAAAACCCATGGCTACACCATCAGGCTGCTTATACATTACACCATTAAATCTAAACTCCACTTCACAAGCAGCAACACTTATTAACTGGAGAAAGGTGGACTCAGATATAGGTGGTGGTTTAGGGTCAGAGCTTTACAGTGAATTAGCACAAACAGAAATAACATCATCAAGGTGAACATTAGTAAACAGAGAAACAACATCAAACGAACACAAAGATACCTCAGAACAAAAGGACAAGTGACGGATTTCTTCCGCGAAAATGAGGGAATAAACAACACAATACTTTGAGAAGTGCTTCAGGACTAGTTTCTATATTTCATTCAGCCAACAGGCAAGTTACCGTGTTCAGTGTTTGTATTGGAAGATAATGAAACTTGTCCTCTTTACATCACCACTCGGCGGTAATGCACGCATCATGTCAACCTTCTATACATCACTGATGAAGTAAATAGTCACTATTGTCTCATCACTAAACTGTCAAGACTTGTTAGTAGTCAACTTTCAAAGCACCATGATGCGAAATATCTAGTATGTGAGTATTGCCTTCATGGGGGTTCGAATCCACTTAGCTTCCTTTAATTGCAAGCTATTGTGGTAATACTCCACGCGTTGGGAATATGTATGTTTATATCAAAAGTTGTCAACCCCCTGTCGCATAAATATTATATAAAGCTAAAAACATACGCATCGTATGTGTGTGTGGCACTCTGTGTGTGTGTGTTTGTGTGTCTGTGTCTGTGCATGTGCATGTATCTACACACAATAATAAACTGCGACCTAAAGTGATAATTGTGAGCATCTCAAGTTCTAACATCAATAAAGACCCTTTAGCGTCGCTTACTCGTTATAAAACACAAACCCCCAATGCCATTTCTTTATTTTTTGTCAGATTCTGAAGTAATAATTCCGAATTGTTATCAAAATGGATTCTGTGTACCAAGCCTCAAGATTGGAGGCCATCAAAGTCATCAGTCCTATGTGAGCTACATTTTGCATTGCAGAGTTACATATCATCTAACATTGACAAAAATCCATATCTGCCCCTCGAACAAAGAAAACTAAAGAAACATGCTATGTCTTCAATATTTGATTTTTCTGCTCACCTTCTTTAAATGAATCGAAGAGAAAATCAAGTAAACGTCCACTGTGTGGGACAGCAAACATAGCAACTTTGTTGGAACTCTGGACTATGGCAATATACAAGCAGAGCCTCAGGAAGACACTGCCAAAATGCTTTCGTTATTATGGCTGCTGGACTGAAAGCTTAATGGAGCTTCACTATAGCCTAATTCCTGACAGCAAATCCGACTGCTGATATTCATGCCCTACTTATAACTCAAGCCATAAATTTTCCTTTTTATGATGCTGCCAAAAACATAAGCACTGTAACCAAACTAGGATGCAATCTCCACAAATTTGATGGGTCTTTCCTTTACGCAGGAAGGAAGAGCAGCAAAATCTGTATCATACTCGACATGTGCCACATTATCAAACTGGCAAGAAATGGCATTGGTGAATTTATTGACAAAAATGTCAGTGAGATAAAATGGGACTTCGTATTGTATGAAGTCAAAAGAAACGATGTCTTTCATCTCGGCAATGAAATAAATCACACCATATAAAAGGGCAAGAATCACAAAACGAGAGGTAAAATTGCTTCCCAAACATGAAGTCATTCCGTGTCTATTGCCATCCGTTTTCTGGAATTTGCCAACGTCCCAGACTTTGCCAACATCAAGGCAACTGCAGCCTTTATTGAGAAAGTTAACAACGTGTTCATATAGTGAACAGCAAAGTGGGAAGCAGTACAAGCAGCCCTTACGCCTCCAGAATATTCTTGATGCTGAGCAGTACTTGAACAGCGCATGTCCATACTTGCAGCAGTCGTCTGACATCACAAAGACAAAGTTACTAAAATCCCTCGAAATTGGTTTATTGCGGGCTTCAGAGTGTCTTCGAAATCAATACTTGCCATCAGGAAGTGACCATTTTTGAGAGATAGGCATCAGTTCCGGTACTGTATGTTCTTACATAGAGGTTCTCATGGTACGCCTTAGAAATGCTCTTCAATAAAGCTGATGACACGCGAGGCTTCATTGAAGCTAGCTTTAAAACTCGTGTGACATAAAATTTTTAAAGCCAGTTGCATGCATCCGGTTGCAATATTCATGAAGCTGCCAAATCCAAACAGCGTTGATCCGAAGATTCATGAGGAGTTATGAAGCGTGGGCTTGACCAATCACATGCTAGTTTTAAAGCCATGTGATAAATGTTTAACATTTATGGCGCGAAAATTTAAATCTCGCTTTTTACTGTTTTCTGAAGAACGTGAGAAGAACTTCATTTGTGTGATATCGGTAATTCCGTATATTTCCCAGTCGATCGTTTTTATTGTATAATGAACTATTTGAATTAATGTTGTGAAATCATAAGTTGATGGTAGCATTACCTCGTACCGTACCTAAGAATAGTAATTATTACAAATCGTGAAGGGGTAAATAAAAGACGAACGTGAAATTGTAAGTAATTAAGAACAGTTGGGAAGAGTTGTTCATATTTTAGCTTTCAAAAAGAATGTGGTATACGAAGTACCCCTATTAAGGCTATTAACTGTGACGCGATAGGACCTAATGGTTCAGCTATCCCCACTCACAGATACCTCTTTCCAGAATCCTGCACAAAACATTGAGCTTTGTCTCGTATTGAACTGAACAGACCGTAGCTACTATATATTACTATATGCAAATAATTCTTTCCAGTTATAATTACTCTTCTAAAACATAGTGAAGTACATAATAGTTCTTATATCAACATAAGCGTTCTTCTACAGCTGCCTCTTGAGGCCAATTTAAAGTATAAAATGATCATGAGCGCTACAATATTGGCTTTTTCAATTCTATCTACTTCTTTAAAATAGAGGTCAATCTGACGGTTGAGTAACGACTACTCTTTCTCCCCTGTGTTTTTTTACCAGAAAAAAAAATTAAAGAAATGGAAGTACCTTCGTGCAGAGAACAACCACCAGCTGTCGGTCAGGAGTAGGAACTGACCAGACTTATCAATCGAAGTGGCAACATTTAAACCACCTTAACTTCCTCAATGATGTGGTGAGGCCAAGAGAAAGCGTGGATAATCTCTTAAGCCCAACTGTGTTGGACTCTCAAGATGTAAGTGTGCCGAAATTTCTGAAACATACGTAAAGTGTTGTCTACTTTGTGCAGCATTTTTAAAGTTTGCATTTAATTATTGTCAAACGGTATTGACTCACGTCTATATCATGTTAATCCTTCCTCCTGTTCAAATACAAAACGTCTATAGAAAACAATTAGTATATGAGGATATATTTAGCATATCTTTCGTTATGTACACATAGAAACTTGTTTAAGGGATCTATGTATCATGAACAGCGACTCAATCCATCATCTGGAGTTAAGCATGCTTACGTTTAGACTGCTTGTTAGTTATGATGTACATTCCATGAAAAATTAAATAAGTGTAACTGAATTACTCATCCGTATCAACAAATTACATACGTACAACTTGACTTTTATATTGTAGAAATAAAAGAATTACTCGCATCCAGGATTTCCTGTGTTATTTTGCCCTTATAATAGCTTAATCTTCTATAGTGTATGCAATAGGATTTATCAGAGGGGATATAGGTCCTGCTCGACAGCGGAACCTATGTGATACTTAGGTATACGTAGTTTCATATGGTAACAGTATGATTAACCTCAAGCATATTCTTGTGCTATCTCATCAATTACTTAATACAGAATAAAAATCAGAAGCAGCTTAACTATCAATGACCAAATTGTTACAAAGCCGGTAAGATTTTTTTACCTGTAGTTAAATATACGTTTCTCTGTATCGAGTAAAGATCTTGGAAACGGCTTCATCAAATAATGTTTCCGTGGGACTGCTGGATCCCCGACGACCACATACGGAATAGCTTTGCCATCAGGCTGAATTGTTCTGACACCGTGCATAGACAGGGTGTTCTGTCTCAAAGAGCCTCGGATATACTTTGTCCAAACACCACCATCTCTTACTCGCCCATTTGTTCCTATATCCACGTATAGAAATCGGATGTCAGCATCTACCATGGCCATCAATACAATGGAATGCATACTCTTATAGTTATAGTATGCAGAGCCGGAATTAGGTGGTGGAGAAGTTCTGACGTGTTTTCCATCTATAGCCCCAACGCAGTTAAGAAAATGCATCAATTTAGGTGCCTATTGATAGTGTATGCCGAAGTTGAACACCTTTGGTAACCAGTGACTGCGTGCCTTAACGACCCTGGAGAATTATATTTACAAGCGACCCATCTTCATGAAGCTTGTAGTTATTGTTTCATGTAGTTTCTGTCGACCAGTCATTGCTTCAGCCTCTTACTCTCTACAGAGGTCCAGATGTTGCAATTCACCGTTTGGATGCATTGAAAGATGTCACTGTAAATATGAGGGGCATCCTGAAACACTCTTAGCCTGTTAGGATGACGGACGAGGACCGACAAAATTTCGAATCATCTACTACCTTTTGTCGTATCGATAAAGTGTCATTAGATTAAGTGCTTGACCATTGCCACCTTACAAGATGATGTCGAGGAGCTGCACATAATAGCTGTAAGTTAAACGCACCTTTGCCTTATGCAACGAAATATCCAGTACCTTTGCCGAGAAATCATCATATGACGAAATTGTTAGTATTTGATGCAGACGAAAAGGTTAAGCACAATGGTGTACGCGAAACACGTAATGAGTTACGATCAACGTGTTGGATTTTTAAGGGTAGGCAATTAGTGAGAAAACTAATTAGTTAATGCGTTGTTTGTAGGATCATAGAAGGTAAGTGTTCTAACAAAGCACCAGCGCCACTATTACCAGAATTTAAGGTATGTGAGGACCCTGCATTTTCAGAGGTAGGAATAGACTTCGCAGAGCCAGTCTTAGAATAAGGCATACAATGCAGTAGATTTAGATATTTGCCCTGACTTGTCAGGAAGTAGTTTTATAAGATGACTCAAACGTTTTGAGAGTAGACGCGGTCAAGTTAATCTGATCACCTCTGATAATGCATTGACCTTCAGGGATCATAAGGTCAAACAGTATACATCAATGAAGCATATTACGTGGAGGTTTAATGTCCCCAAGGCTAGCTGGTGGGGAGGTTATTTTGAAATCTGTGTTAGATTAGTAAAGCGATGCCTCAAGAAAGTAGTTGGCAATGCCAAGTTAAATTATGAAGAACTTGTTACAGTTCTTACGGAAATTGAGGCAGTAGTTAATTCTAGACCTTTAGTCGATGGAGGAAGCAATCTAGAGCAGGATTGTTTAACACCTTCTCTAGTTATTGGAAGACGATTACTGTCTCCACCTATTGGAGACGAAGACTTTAATGTAGTGTCGGATGCACAGCCGTGCACGCGTAGATCGAAGTTTCTCGCAGCTTTCTTAGAACGTTTTTGGAATCGATGGAAGGGAGAATATCTTCCAAGCTTGCGAGGATTAGCTAAGACCAGGAAAGTTAAATTATCCCGTATTATTAAGGTTGGAGATGTTGTCATGACCGTGGGATCTGGAAGTAGTCTGGGATCTACTTTGTGCCTCAACCCGGTGACACGACTTGACGTCATTTTGGGTATGTAAGATGCGACACATTCGTTTTTCAACAACGAACTAAGAACCACGAACCAAGAGGGAACCGAGTAAGAGTAAAGACGATTGTAATACATCGATTAGTTAGAAATATTAGTATTGTTATGTTATTCGAGTTAAGTTAAATATATAAGAGCAAAGGAAACTCCGTATATTTCTTCGAGTTCAGTTGCGGCAGTTTCAACTTACAAATCACAGTGCTTGAACATTAAGTAGTTCTTGCAATCCATGATGTTCATTGTTACTAGATTCCTTACAAAAAATTTTGGATGGGGTCCTGTTGCAACACCCGTTAAGAGTGCCTTAGGAACCATAAGAATCAATGATAGAAATCCTTTCCATGATAAACCAAATAATGAGAAAAGATTGAAGGTAAATATAATTAGACATAAATGAAGTAAGCCTTTTTAATGATAGAAGAAGTTTATCAGGGAACTGAATGAAAAGGAAGACGATAATGCTTGGGAATATATTTTCCTGGTGTCACTTTCTCCTATTAGCATTTAAACTACTGTTTTACGTACCCTATTACCCCGTTTTTAAGCCCATGGGCCTAAAAGTAGATTTTTAATGTTGAGTCATTTTTTGTCTTTAAAAAAGTGATCTGGATTTAAGCATATGGTTTTTAAAAAAAGTACAAAAACTCTCCAATTTGGCCAAAAAGGACAGTATGCACCAAAAATATGGGAAATAGATCATCAAATAGATACGAGAAAATATGACGCTACTTTTTCATTTACAAGATTTTCGTTCGTACAAGGTTTGAATTCCTAGAATTTATTACTGGGCATGATGTCTACAAAGAAGTTTGGACACCTTAATTTGAGAGGATCTGTGTTGTGAAAGGCAAGCAGATAATTTGTACGATAAATATGCTGTTAAAGTTATGAAAAATACAGAAACCGTCGGTCATGTTTCTAGAGTTATATCCCCGTATATAACGCAAATTTTGGCAAACGGTGGAAATGTCACTGTGGAAGTGTGTTGGCAGCCGGCACAATTCACGAGGAAATGGACTGGAAGTCCTCAGACTGTAAGGGGTCCATATGTGTCCACAGAAAAGGGCATTTGCTAATAAAGGATTATTTAGGAAGGAAGCCGGGTCTAAGGAATCCTGATTTTAGCCCATGAACGCAAATCCGAGGGGTTTAAAAACGGGGTAACAGGGATAAGACGGGGGTCACATCATCTGTAAAAACCCTTTCTTGGTTTTTCTCCATTTTGGCGCTCTTTTTAAACATTGATCTGATCATTCTCAAAGATGGCGGGATCATCGACAATTTCTGTTTCTTGGAGACCGAAGTGTTGGAATTTGGCTTGATATTTTGGAGTATTTGATGAATAAATGAGTAAAACATGTAGAGAATTGGTAAGTGTTTACTTTCTATAAATTTTATTGTTTCAATCATCTAATTGTGAAGCGTGAAACGATCGAATCAGACTACCGTTCCATTTTAGTGGTCACTAAACTCTTTTCGTTTGTAAATATTTTCAGGAGTTTAGATATTTTGTATAGCACATCCTTCCATACTCTCAGAGTTAGTTTGTGTTGGTTGGTCATTATAAGCAAATTTAATATGAAAATGTGTGTTTCTTTTTGTTTTAAAAGCGAAATTTGTCATGCTCTGCTGACTGAACATCCACCTAAATTTTTAACATGTCATAAATAGTATATATCAAGTCTATTGCAAACTTTGATAAGATATCCAACGAGAAAATGTATTTTAAAGTCTTTAAGTTAAAGAAAAGAAGTCGTAGAGTTCGTGACTATTTATTTTACTGAGCGCTATTTGGACCTAGATGTTTAAGAACTCGGTTAATAAAATAACATTTGCTTTTCAACCTTAAATTATCAACTTGAGTGCAGCAGAAAAACAACACCCTTGCTTCAAAAACAGAGAATATAGATCTGTCAACTGGAGGCAAACTAGTAGCCCCTATTTAAGTTGGATCCTGCTTTATAAATAGGTTCTTTAGAAATAGCTAATGTGGTTTAAAGAAGTGAACGTGATTCACAATTTGGAATAGCCCCATTATCATATTTACATTTCATCATCCACAGATGTTTAAATAACCCAAACTGCAATCGACGAGTGGTGATCGTGTCTGGGAACACTGTTACACTTGATGCTCCCTGATTTCTATCGCAATGTAACAACTACTTACGTAAATTAGACGAGAACAACAAACGATACAAATATCAACTTCTGGGAATTATTCTCTTGCTTTCTGATTGCGACTGATCAAAACTTAACTTAGTAATCTCCAACTGTTTACATTGGTAATTCATCATTGACAATAGCATGTCAACACCACTGACAGGAAGAAAGCTGGGAAGTAGACGACACAAGACAGGAAGTGTACAAACACAAAACATGTTCACTGTCACCGTCAGTCTGTTATTCCTTGGCCCTTCTGTTATCCAGTTACAGACCAAGATTGTATCAGGAGGTTGACAGGGGCTCATGTTTCACTAAATTAACGGGGAAGGTCTGTTTATTCGAGGCACTCGCGCTTGTGTATATGCAGCATGCATTAAAGGATCCACAATTGCTTTGAAAATTTTTAATATGTTTCAGATTTGTTTACGATTCTTGCAGACACCTTGAGCTTTCCAAGATTATCGTAAATTTAAGATTTGCAAGCCTAAGTATAGCTGCAATGTCTTGATCCTGGGTTTAGAAAGAGAAAATAATTTTGTTCTTTGTGGGGCCATGTCATGATACCTCTTTATGTTTTTCACTACAAATAAGAGCGAACACAATAATTTTACTAGGAAAAGGGACAATTTTATTTAAACAGTGGTAGTTATTTCATCGCAACCACTCTTACTCGTACTATTCTCCATTTTGGGGCTACACACATGCTGCTATGTTGTTAACTTTCTGTGTATTATTATTTTCTAATTTCAGCTTTAAACTTATTATCATTTATATATTGTTCTCCTCACTCTTTAGTTCTCCATTTGTTTGGTACCCGTTTTACCATTTTTCTCTTGCATACATCAGTCCCCTGTCCTCTTTCATTTATCTTCCCTAGCTTCCTAGACGACGTACGTTGTAATGACAATAGGATTCTCTCGTCGGAATGTACCAGATGGCAGTTCGAGTTTCGATTTAATATATCTTTACTAAAGGTACCCAAGCTCATCATCATCATCATCATCTCACATAACCCCCAGAAGGGCAGGTGTGGTTCTAATTATAAGCTGCCACCCTTCCCCGAACAGCTTACTTCGCTGAGCAACCTAACAGTTGTATCATGTCATCCATCTACGACTTTGCTGGTCTGCCTCTTTTCCTTTTTCCCCCTACCATGCCAAGTATGATATCTTTTTCAAGGCAACTGTGACGCATTTTATGCCCGAAGAAAGCTAATTATCTTTGAAGAATAGAGCTAAGGAGTTTCTTGGACGTGTAATTTATCCTTTGCAGAACATACGATATTCAAACCATTTGACGCGTAGCATTCTTCGGTAACACCACATTTCAAATCCTTCAAGCTCAGTTTAGCGTATTTCCAACCCCAATATGTAGTTGACCTGAAAAAGTCTTTCAGAGGAAAAAAATTGTCAATGAAGATTCCTGACTTAGCATTTTGTCTAATCTAATTTGTGGATGGCCTATTCACCCTTTTATTAACTACTCGATGCGTACTCCGAATTATTTACCAAGCGTACGACACCGTGCGGAA
>JAAAKM020005724.1:0-10909 GCA_010016025.2 Alatinidae sp. Z8VKAUB7J3 | reverse complement strand
CCAATGAAGTTAATAACTAAAATGAAGTCAATGACTAGAATGAACCTTAGCTTTAGGCTATTACTTTTTTGTTCCAGCTATTGTCATTGGGTTACAATTAAAAAAGAAATACAGTTACGACGGACTACGACTATCGGGAGGGGGGTGGGTGGGTCCTAGAATACACTGGACATAACAAGGATAGACTTGAAGCTCTTCCGAAATATCTTTTGTGTAACAAGCTCAGCACGTACCACCAGAAGTGATTTCCAGACTTCCAAATCTGTTTGTGACACGGAACTCATGAAAAGTTTTTCACTGTCAGGAGATTCCAACTGAAACAAGTTGTAACGCATTCTTGCTTGTTCCCCACGCGAGGGAAATAATAAAGTAGCTGTATCCAGACGAAGAGACATTTCCGGGTGGTGCATTGAAGCCTTTTTGTGTACGAACAGTTTCTTATGTTTTATAACACACCAACGTCTAAACCATCTATTTCCTTGGAAACGATACAGGTAACCTGTAGTAACAAGACAAACAAAACAGACATCTCTAATTTCAGTTTCAAATCTACATTACTCTTACACATTTGCAATGCAGCTGCGAATCTAAAAATAATAAATTATCGAGTAATTAAAACCCAAATCTTTAAACGTCTTTTTATCACCTTTCGTTTTGATGCTTTGAAGTTGCTGCAATGCAATCTAATGCTTTTATACCAAGAACATTCACTATGTTCACAATTTCTAATAAAGGTGTCATTACGAGGAAGGTACGGACAGTTCAGACAACATTAAATTATCGATATTACTATTATGTCACGAGGTCTTCAAATGTCAACTGATATTTTTGCGTGTCAATTCGCAAATACAGTGGTTTCTCACAATTAATGGGTGTGAGAGAAAAAAGGCTATCAATGTCAGAGGTTTGCTACTGTTTTAAAGCTGGTTCTTATACAGCTCCGAGTCCGAGTCCTTATCAAGCCATCGGGCTCGTCTTAGGGTGAATAATGAGTTGGGATATCTTTCCCAACGACCATGGTACTGTGCCTCTGGAACAGACACATTATTACTCTATCCCCGATCTATCCCCGAGACTCACGATACCTTACGGATTTATTCCGGCCTCCTTGTAAATAAACGTTGCAGGATCTCAAGCCACCCCTTCGGATAAAAACATCCCTTTCCAACAAAAATTACGGAGGCCCGCAACAATGATGGGTGAACAAACATAAAAATATTCCAGATAAATGAAACTCTCTTCCTGATAGAACATTTGTGTCAATGAATGACTTACTAGACATGTAAAACTGAGAATAACACAAATCTGCAACACTTCCTAGAGATTTATAATAAGCAAGGTATCTCCAATAAACGCATCAATACCCCTTACAACCAATACGGCACCTAAAAACTAACAAATTTCCTGTCAACGAGAAGACTGCAATTTAAAGTGTATTATGCATAATATACCTCGAATGTCAGTCTCAGCATCTTCCAATTCATCTGAACTTCCAGCCGACATTCTGTTCTTTTTCCTCAGTTTCCTAATAATCTTGTTTTTAACTGTTCCAAATTCACTTGACCTCCGCGGCTTATCGCCACGTTCGTCTTGGTCGTCGTCGCTCATTGAACTAATGTCGGATTCCGTGTCCGCATCTGAAATACAAAAAGACGAAAAAAATCAGTGTTTTAAATGCAAAATATACGAAAATAAGTGTTTGAAGTGCAGATGATAAAAAAATAAAGATTTGAAAGGCAAGGCAGACAAACATCAAGTGTTTGAAATGCAAATAATAATAAAACTTGCGTCTCAGATTTAAAGCACCCAAAAGTTACTTACAAAAAGGTAAATTGACTCATCCAATGTCAAGACTCGTCAACATATATTTTACTTACTGCCACAACTAACGGGTCATTTTGATTCTCTATGACTGTCCTACTCGTCGACGGATTAAAACCTACACTTTAGCACGACCAAAAGCTTTAATGCTGCTTGCCGAACAGGCAGCAACAATTTCTTAACGAAATGAAAGTCTGGCACATGCAAACTTCGTCCCCCCACCCTCCTCTTAGATAGAAGTACCTCCTAGTGTCTCTTTGACAATACGCCCTTGAAAATTTAATTACCACCCTGTTTTTGACTGTGACCACGAGAAAAAAATTTGATTAATTACAAAAAATAACATGCATTAAATTTGTCATACTGCCAGCCCTCTTCTCTCTGGTCTCTCGAAATTTATGATTGAACTTATCTGTACGTTCCTTTGAGATTATATGAGCCACATCTGTTCCATAACCACTCAAACTATTAAATGACTACCAAGGGGCTTCTTTGAGCTAAACCCGTGCCTTTGGATTCCCAGCAGAAATTATAGTTGAATCGTGGTAAAAGTAGCTAAAGATGTTTGGGATACTTTGGCCAACTTTGTCAAGGGGAAACGTCGGCTTATCTCTTTTGACAATGTAGACACTCAAATCTTCACTAGATGGAACAGAACACATCAAAGTCCTTCTATCTGCTTGAGCAGACAATGCTTAGCACAAAGTAATACTAAAGAAGAGCAAAAACTCACTAAAATCGGATCCAGAGTCCTCTGCCTTCAGATTTCCCTTTTCATCGAAAAATTCATCAATTATCTGGTACTCTCTCGAGTCTACGCTGTTTGCGTCTTCATTATCAAGGGGAAACGTCGGCTTATCTCTTTTGACAATGTAGACACTCAAATCTTCACTAGATGGAACAGAACACATCAAAGTCCTTCTATCTGCTTGAGCAGACAATGCTTAGCACAAAGTAATACTAAAGAAGAGCAAAAACTCACTAAAATCGGATCCAGAGTCCTCTGCCTTCAGATTTCCCTTTTCATCGAAAAATTCATCAATTATCTGGTACTCTCTCGAGTCTACGCTGTTTGCGTCTTCATTATCAGTTTGGTTCAGTCGTTTTCTCTTTTCTGCATCAAGTGAAGTGTCAGATTCCTAAAACAGAGATTTTCTGAAAGTGTTTAACAAAGCCTACCGAGTGCTATTAGAAACTTTTTCAATAAAGCATAATTGGCAGAGGATTCAACTTTCACTGCGTTTCGTGAATTGTCAATTTGTTCATGTTGTACATGCGAAAGGTGTACAAATATTAACCATCCCAGACGTAGACAGTATGTTAGTGTAGACAGGTGTAACGATCCCTTAAAAGTATGCTGAACGAAGGCGTGGGGTATACGGATCGCTCTCTGTGTAGTTGCTCATAACTGAAATCAGGTCAAATGTCGATTGCCCATCAAAGAAGTACACGCAACATAAGAAGTAAAAGTAGCAAAATACTAATACGCAAGGTACGTACAAACAGGACGATTTAAGGATAACGAAAGGAGGGGTAAGGGGGGAGGGGGAGGGGGAGGGGGAAGGTTGGGCTTTAGTCGGTAACCACTCTTTAGTTGACATAAAAAGGTTACCTCATTTACTGACTGGTTTTATTTTAACAAGGTGGTCGCGATCAAACTAGAGATAATTTCTAATTAAAGACTTGCGAGATTTTGTTACAGAAGAATTGAAACTTCAAGTTACTGAGACATACAACTTGGTTTTTACGAGTTTGCACAATCACCTGGAAGTTTTCGGCCTGCTCTTCGGTAACTAAGACTTAAACAGTTTTACAATTACTTGTCCTTTTAACATACCTATTTACTGCCTTCAAATTCTCATACACGCGTTACATTTTAAAGTTTTCCTCATTAAATTACAAGTTTCGGGAAGGGTGTCAAAAATGTTGCATAAGTATCTAAAACATTCTTTTGTGAAAGGATAATTGCAATTCATTAGGTGTTTTGAGAAAATATTACGTTAAAGCAGTCCAGCATATCATTGTCCATCTAACGACAAGAATGGCTGTTAGAAAGTGACTGTATCATTTCAATAGAACGGCCAGGAAAGAATACCTGTGTTTTCTTAGTTGATCTGTTATCAATAGCTGCTGCCAGCTTTGTTATCCACTTTATCAAATGATCTTTAGTTTCAGCTGCGAAATATAAGATATCATCATTCGGTCGTCTTAACTTGAATGCTGTTATTCGCTTGGTCTCCTTCGCTGCCAGTTCAAGCTTACAACCTTTAAGAGGGATCTCTAACACTGGTTTTTCAGCGTCATCTGGATTCCTTGGAAAAGGGAAAAGAAATAGACGCTCTGACATTATTATGCGGCCAAATTTGTTCACTTCTCATCTCACGTAACGAAAATAGCTGTTGTCGTAAAAGGTGAATGCCTTTACGCAAAACCTGTTACCTTTTACGGGCCACCTCTTGCGATTCAGAGATCGCGGCGCTTATCAATGCTTTACTGAAGGAAATGCACGGCAAAAATCAGTTACGCTGTATCGATCGATTAATTACTCAAATATCATTCAACCAACTTAAGCTGTTTACCTAATATGCTACACCAACAAGCAATCAACGTTCTAATCAATCAGTATACAGGTTATGTTAAATTACTTTACAATTGCTTATGTCTGCAATGCCTTTAAAGCTGACAATTGTAAACGATTGCGTTTAGTAAAGAAAAGCAAAAGAACAACACCCTACCCTCGACATATCAGCGTTTCATCCTTTATTTTACAGTAACGCTTCAGCCAGACTGCCAGGAATTTTCGTTGGTGAAGAACCCCACAGTAGGCAGCATCCAAATCATGAAAGAAGTCAAATTCCTTTCCTTTCTTTTCTTGAAGTTTCTTTGTCCTTGTGATATTTCTCAGATTCTGAGTGCTTCTTCTTCGTCTCTGCTTCCGATCATCATCGTCGTCTGAGTCCAATGAGTCAAAACCACCACTGAGGGAATTGTCATCAGACTGTCCATCTCTTTTCTCTCGTTCTACAAAGAAATGATAATGGGCCTTCAAAACTGATTTTCATTGAATAACATTTCCCGATCGAGGCTGAAAGCGAGATGGTACAGTAACTGCCAACGATGAACTCATTCTTTATATCGTGGACTAGACAGGTGCAGTAATGTACCGTAATGATTCAAATTAACACCTCCTTATACGATTGTATTTAGTTTCCCAGCTTCACGCGATCTTATGTCTGTGTGGTTACCATTGTTAATTCAGTGTCTTTATACCTCGTATTTCGGGGTAGTGCGGTCCGCACACAACTTCTAATGCCATTGCTGGTATATAAATCACTGATTTAATGAGTTAAAGGTGAGCTCGATCGAACACGCTCAAGATAGCAATTGTAAGTAGGTCACTGTTAGATGTAATACCTCGTAGCGTTTATTGAAATCCGTAAAAAGTACGAATGTCTTAACTACGCTGCCTAAAGCCAGTAGACCCCTGACGAGCGTTTGTTGAAGACACCTGATGATGGAAGGTGCACTAAGCGATAAGCGAGCACACCAAACACGTTACTCCATTTGCATGGGCTGCTATATATACGGGTGTCATTATCACTGAGAAAATTTAGCAACAGAATTTTGTCGTGGGCAACTGAATGTATATCGGGTAATGGAAATGTCAAGATATGGTGAATGCCCATTCTTTTTAAGTGCATGGATGAATTGAATGTTGGGATGTTTCGGGTTCAGAAAATCAAGGAACGGCTCTACATGACTTTTACATTTCAAAACAACAAAAAATCGTCGAGATATCTACGATACAAGCGTGGATAAAATTTTACAAGTCAACTGCGTATAAAATTGTTTCCAAGGCTGATAATGTGATGCGCATGCTTGTTGTAGATGACCATTAAAGCTGAACATTAAAATAAAGCTGTTTAAGATAATAAGAAACCTTATTATGCGGTAGAAATCTATGATTTGGAACACTATCCTATAGGATAAACCAAGACATCACAATACCTGCATTTGCTTCCGAGGACCGACCTCCAGGTATTGGAGGCAATGAACGCTTTCTGTAAAACGAGTCTTTTCTTATTTGATCTGGTAAGACAATTAATGAATCCAGTTCTGGGGATGGTGGATCAATAAGTTCGTAATCCTTCAAAGGCTCGGGTGGATTGGCATTACCACTCATATCTACATAATAATCACTTGGTGTTCGTGGTGGCTCTGACGACTTGGATCTCTCAAATTCTTTCTGCCTGAGCTTTATTTGTCTCTAAAATAAAAGACATACGCAAATATGTTAATAAACGGTGGCACGTCAAAGTCCTCTAAAAGCGATTTCCTACTCTGCAGAGCGTGATAGACGTCCTGAATTATGTCCTCAGCCATGGCAGGTAGGGTGGCAAATTCTTTCGTCGCACTCTAGCTGCAAAAAAAGTTTTTATCAGTAAAACGCCAAATGTGGAAACTTCATTGACAACGTTTGGTCACTACTGAAAATTGGCTAAACTAAACTCTTCAGTAGTGACCTGAAGAAGTCTGTTAGACGAAACGTTGTCAGTGAAGTTTCCACATTTTGCGTTTTACTTATAATAACTTGTCGGTGGACTATTCACCTTTCATTAAAAAAAGTTTTGTAGCAAAAAGTGATTCCCTTCTACTAACAATATACTGTAGCTGAGAATATTTTCGCGATTCCTTCTTTTTAACATTAAAGCTTTCAAGCCAACTTAAAACTATGCTGCAAGTTACTAGAGCCGCCACTTAAACATATATAGAATAATCGGGATGATATGAATCATCTGATAATTTATGTCAAGCTCATTTAAAGGAATTACTTTGAGGGTATCAGATGGAAACACAATCATGACTGTTCCATACCAGTTTGTTTGGAGCAAGCATTTTCAATTAGCAACCACAACTGAAACCACTTCTAATATTGCTAATTGCTCGTCATCGCCTCTTAACTTAACTTATTCCCATTCAATATAAAGTAATGTATGAATGCCAACATGGAGAACTGTCTTACTATACCTATCCCACTTGCCACATGGCCAAGTTAAGGATGATAAAAGAAAATAATAACTCAATCCAAAACTACTATACTCTTATTGTTCCAATATTTCAGTATACCTCCCTATATTTGTGAAATAAAGTTTTATTTATGCTAAAATTAAAAAGTGGCCCATCAAAGACAAGGAGTGCAATATGAAAAAATACATCTTTCATTTCACAAATTGTAATATTCAAACCCTGTTACTATCATTATCCCTGGTTCCTTAGCTTTAACAAAATCCAATTCCATTAAGTTTCCCTTTCGTAGGCAATGTCATCATGAAAATTGTCGTATAAAACAGTAATTCTGATCAATTTTGACCACATCCAAATTTTCCAAACGTCTATTGTGACATGATCTGATTTTTGTAATTAAATATGCAACTATATCGTGATATACATAATAAAAGTAAAACAACATTTCAGCTCTTAAAGTTTAAGGTTGAGAAATGGCTGGCAAAGGTTTGCTGGGGGGTGGGTGTGGGTTCCAAAAGCTCTACCCATCCCAAGTAGAATAGGGTTAATACAGTCATTAAGTTTATGACGTCTTATAAGCTGGCAGAGAAACCTACATTACTTTTTTTCGTTTGCAACTTCTTACCTCTTCCTCAAACTTCCTTATCAAATCTTCTGGCTTTTCATAACCATCTTCTCCATCAGTTCCCTTTTTCTCTGTCTCATCGACGTTACTTTTTGTAGCTGTAGGTATATCTTTAAGTTCTTCGTATTTACATTTTTCTAGAGCTGCAGTCCACTTTTGGAAATCATCTTCACTGTCAGCTTGTAGAAGAAATGATGGAAATCCTGGCTTATTTAGCCTGAACATGGTCCTCCTCACATCATCAATATGAATATCATACTCGGTCATATTTATTATTTCATGTGCTGGCACAACCAAGTTACGGAAAAAGTAGAGTTTTTTGGCTTTCAAGACACACCATAGCTTTTCTCCTGCCCTCAAATCCTTAATTGGTCCTGAATAAGAAGGATCCTTCAGTGTATGTAATAATACTGGGTCTTTGCTATTTTTGTCTGCTGTGGGCCTGCAAGAAAGGCAACAGATACCATGAGTTAAAGATGAGCTTAGCATCATCCTACTAGTTGCATCACACTTATAATTATTGTAATTATCAAACTTCTCATGATAATTATCCTCCTCTTCCTCCTTGTCATCATCATCATCATCATCGTCATATATACTATCATCGTTTATCAGCATAATTATTGTTATTATCAACAACTTACCATTCTACCGCCTATGATCATTATAACTGATATCACAATTGCCATTGCGTACATCATCATTATCATTATCATCATCATCATCACCATCATCATCATCATATCATCATCAATATTATCAATATCATCATTATCATTACTATAATCATCATTGCCATCATTATCATCACTGACACAATCATCATTATCATCACCATCATCTAGTGTATCAACCTAAAGCTCTGACCAAAACGACTCCCATTATGGGATCAGATCCAAATGGGTACGTTTTCATAAGTAGATGCCAATGTGGTATGAATAGCAGGTCCAAACGAGTTTGGATCCATTGGCCCAATATAAAAGCCAATTTGTACCAGTTCTGGTACACATCCATTTGTATCCTTACTCATGTAAACAGGGTCTTAGATACTGCCAATGGTAGTGGTGGGATCAATTTATGTGACAGTATCACAGAGTGTGCTACTGCTACAACATGTTACAGGAAGCAAATAAGATGAAAACAATGGGAGTACTGAGGAAAACATAAAATCCCACAGTTTTGGGTTGAAAGAAAGAAGTAGGTAAGATGAGAATCTCATCACCAAGCTCTTCTTGGTCAATACATTAAATACAACTATATATTGCCACAACATAAAAAAGGAAGGTGGAAAAGGCCTTTGCTGTCTACCTTGTCATGGGGTCGGTGAGACTAAAAGCAATCTGAGACAAAACCAATCGGGGAACAGAAACACAGAAGACTAAAGATACTGGAAACTACCTTAATAGGAGGTTGGGTAAAAAAGACTGATGTTGTGTAGCTGCAATCAGTGGTAGTGATTTTAAGGAGGGCACGAGTGAGAAATGGCTTAAGATTGCTACTAGTTGTTGTAAGTAAAAGTCACATCAAATTTCTGTTGCAATAAAAACAATGATGAGAAAGACAGATTTCTAGGGCTTGTCTATAAACAGATAATTATACCTACTGGCTACATACAAAGGCTGAACAAATAAAGAGACGAGCAAACAAGTGAGTGAGTGAGTGAGTGAGTGAGTGAGTGAGTGAGTGAGTGAGTGAGTGCCCGAGGAAGTGAGTGAGTGAGTGAGTGAGTGAGTGAGTGAGTGAGTGAGTGAGTGCCCGAGTAAGTGAGTGAGTGAGTGAGTGAGTGAGTGAGTGAGTGAGTGAGTGAGTGAGTGAGCGAGTGACACCTTATACCCGAACTAACACTAAATTTCACTTTACTCTTAATAATAAGTCTTTCATTTTACTCCTGACGAAAATAAGGATAAATATAGAATGCTTTTAAATGCTGGAGTTAAAGACAGTTGGCATATGCAAATCATATTTAGTTTGGTGTTAATACATACCATGTGGTCAGGGGGTGCTTCAAAGGCCCCCTTCCAGTACGATCAGGCACTGGAGGAGGGTTTGTTTCACCTTCTATGATGGTTTCTGGCTGAGTTACGGCAGAATGATCGCCATTTGGGACTCTTTCTCTCTTCCTCCCCACTGAACCTTCATCACTTAATATCCGTTCATATATACCACTTGCTACTGAATCCTATAGCAAGGTAATATACAAAAAAATCTTCAGTAACTGAAGCATGGATATATCTTCATGATATATCTTGATGTAAATTTATACATATACAAATATCTTAGTAACACATATGTGCTGAGTACAGCACAATACCACATTAATGTATATATATACCGAATGTAAGCACACACGCAATACTGTATAGACATGTTCAAATGTAAAAAGTATAATGACAGCTTTATACATGTGCCAATGTGTTTCCTAGTTAGCAAGAAGCTTTTGCTTTTCTAGAATTCACAGACATCACAACGTTTAGGAGAACCGGTTATAGCATACCCTAGATGCCACTAGACCACCTAGTACAACTGTTTCCTTTAGCATAAATGATAATCCTTGAGTAGAGGAGCATTTACGGTACATGTATGTGAACTGCAACAAAAGTGTAGTGTAAACATGGGGAATGCATATACATTCCTACAAAAGAAGTGCATCTGAAAAATATGAATGCAGTATTTAATATCAATATCACAAGGTATAATTTGCACAAAGATTATGAGTGACAATGAATTTGGCTGTGCTTCCTTTTCACCTATCCTCTCTGATTTGCCCTACATGAATAGTAAGGTAAAGGTAAGTCTGTAAGTAATAATAAATCTGACCCTACCATTGCCATGTCAGCTTTTAGATGGGCAGGTTGGCTTAGGTATTTACATTATTGTTTTTTGTTTCGACACATGGACAGGAGAAAGATGGTCTGTTCCAAAAGTTTCTTAATAATGACCATCAGTTTATTAAGCTTACTTTTGACAAATCCTACGGAACGTTTAGACACTTTAGTTTGTATGGTAGGTAATAGTTTGATCTCTTTTGCTGAAAAACAGAGATGCATGTGAACATGAAGTTGTGTCCTCCAGTAAGCATCAAGAGGGAAATACTAATCAGGCAGTCTGATTCATAGAATATATTCTAAGAGGGAAAATATTTGGTAGTTTGGTTTGTACAAAGGGAGTATGATAAGAACATTCTGAGAAAGAGAATCTATTTAAGACTATGATAGTGACACAGGTGACAGTAGTATTAGCAGCAGAAGTATTGCAGCAGAGTATTAGCGCAGAGTATTAGCAGCAGAGTATTAGCAGCAGCAGTATTAGCAGCAGCAGTATTAGCAGCAGCAGTATTAGCAGCAGCAGTATTAGCAGCAGCAGTATTAGCAGCAGCAGTATTAGCAGCAGCAGTATTAGCAGCAGCAGTATTAGCAGCAGCAGTATTAGCAGCAGCAG
>JAAAKM020005723.1:0-10911 GCA_010016025.2 Alatinidae sp. Z8VKAUB7J3 | reverse complement strand
AATCAGAGATATGATTGTAAATTTATAAATTTGAGTTTGAGTGCGATAGGTGGAATAGCAACCGAAAGTAAATCGTTCCTGTTAATGTTGAATAGTTTGAAAGTGACCAATAAGGATTATATTTTTAAAAAAATACTTCTTTGTGTAATAAGAGCTACATATTACATATTTTGTATTAGAAATAGGAATGGTCTGATCCAGAACTTTTGTCATGGTAAGAGGTGTATACTATACCCATTTCAGTATGCCTTATTGTAAGTGATTACTGGGATTGTATGCTAATTAAGACATGAATAGATTAAAGTTTAAAAATTATTATTATTATTATTATTATTATTATTATTATTATTATTATTATTATTATTATGATGTCGCGAATACTCGTGGAAACATAGGCCGTGCTACTGCTGTGGGACTGCTGTATCTCACATGCACTTAAGGGGGGACGGGGACTGCTGGAGACTTTCTCAGAATGTTAATAGTAGTATTACATGTGCGCTTCGACGCCCGTGACCGTAGTCACAGTAACAAGACCTTAATAACGAGTCTGAGAGTTTTATGTGCAATGTCGAGGTTGTAGTAAAGAGTGCCGTATTAACATTTTGGTCGGCTATCTCTAATCGCCTGTGGAGGAATAATTGAATCCTACCTTACAAATTTTTATTTATAAAATATTATGTCTTCTCATCAACATTCAATCGTTTTTGTTCAACCTCATCTAAACAATGTAAAACAAGACTATTAATTTTGCTGGCGTCAGGTCTTTTGTGCACGTGTATTAAAAATTCAGATAAAAGCGGAAGGCTGATTTATTATCGTACTGGGCTGCTTAAAGAAGCGTTCTTGTTAGTAAGTAGTAGGACATATTTTACTTTCTATTTCAGTTCCGCAGGACATGGTGCCTATCCTGGTTGGGGGCAATTAGTCGACCACTTAACCACATTTTGCTTAAGTGGTATTTTTGTTCTGTTCATTAACTGAGGTAAATAGTGAGTCATTTGTTTTCTTTAAGTCATTAAACCAATTCAATCCGTCGGTGAGTACATTTTTAAAAATAGAAATCAAAGAAACGGTCAATGGTGTCTTCAAAAGCATTTTATGTTGATTCAGACGGCAATGTATAAAGCAGTCTTCGACGTGTGATTCCTAAGAGCATTTTTTGACATACAGTGAAGCAGTATGGTGCTGTGCCAGCAGTATTTACCTAGTTGAATCACTTTCAACATCTCTTGTTCACTTTCTGTCGAGCATACCATATTGCTCAAGGGGCCTTGCCTCTTTATTTAAACTATGGTTTGATGGGAGATTCCCCGCCTACACCTTGTGTTAAAATGTCTATCAACACAACAGCTACCTCTTTACTAAATGACGGAGACATGAGTTACCCATAGTACAGCGCATTGACGCATAATTCATATGTATCGTTTAATTGAACGTCAGCATCTGACAGAACGATGTTAGCTAGTTTCTGGTGTCAAAGAACAAGAAATAGAGTAAGGATGGTAAATTTCTGAAAGCGAGTAAGCCATTCAAGTGAAGAGGAGCCAATTATAAGGTCCTAATCTTCACGTAGATATTGTAGGGCAAACACTTATCAATAAGGGGTCTGTTGAAGAGGGCAACTGCTAATAGCAGGGAAAATGGCTTTTGCTTGCTCCAGTCACACGAATCCTGTTTAATCAATTGATTAGTAAAATGTGGTACAGTGCGATTGCATGTTCAAGCATTTGCTCCATGGCCGGTTCTACATACAAGTGTAGAGATGAACGTTTACGTAGTTCCTGGTGTTGTTTTCCTTGGAGGACATGAGACGTGGGAACGAAAGTTTTCCCCCAGTATTCAGTGTCCACCGTATAGCTGTTGCACATAATGCTGTGGGTTCTTATTAATGTTCTTAAGAGCCCTTACAGAAGCAAAGCAAGTATGACCGTACACTGTTTTTTTGATTTGTAGGCGCCTGCTTCAAAAGGCAAGATCTAGTGCACCAACTGCGCGGGTAAGTTTTATGACATTTATCGCGCTTTATTGTAATTCAAAGTTTATACTTCATCTAATCAGTTACTCCTGTCACAAAAGATTCTGAAGCTAAAAAAGGAGAGAATAAATAGAGCAGTGGCTTCAGTTTACAAGCAAACAACACAAATTCGGGGAACTCATGATTGATAGATTCGAATCTACTCTATGGAGGAGTATATTTTAAAATCTAGTTATTAACACCTTCAGAGATAATCTAAAACTGCCAGAAAACCACTGTGCGCATGTTCATAGGAGGCTAGAGCTGAATCGCTTTCTGCCCTATATCTTATTTTTTCGTTAACTCGACTTGAAGTTTATGAGCTCAAATGGGCCATATTAAAATTCTGATTCAGCTGTCGGGCTCAAAATGACCACAGGCAATTTATAATTGGGTTCAAGCCCTCAAAACGAATCGACACATTGACGTACTTAATTACAAGTAAACGTATGGGGTTGATCAGCGAAGCCATGTTGGTTCTGGACCCGCATGGAATTATCATACCTCCGAGGATACAGAATGCTTAAGACCCTAAGTTTCGCCCAAGGTGCAACGTAGGAAGCAAGCCTTTATACGATGTATTGGGTCGAAGACAATTGGGTTCTGCAATACATAGAAGGAGGCCAGCACGCCCGATTCCTTTGACGCCCTAGCCCGGTCATTACCCAAACGCTCCTCATTAAAAGAAACAGCGAGAAGGGAGGAAGCCCTCTAACTCCCTATCTGCTCGATGACATAAGGCTACTGGGATGCTGAAAAAGAAACCGGATCCCTTTCTTGCCCTTTCGTTTAAACAAAAAGATCGAGGGGGCAAGTCATGTGAATGCGCTGTTGAATTTGTGGTATCAATATTACTGTGATGCATAGAGGAACTCATGCCTTCCATACTTACCTCACCACTGCCAGTCCCGAATGCTCTTTGTTTAGACTGAGCTATAAAGTCAGTTCAACGTTAATGTTGACTAAAAAAGGTGAAATCTCAAATCTTTACGATTATATATGATTTGTTGGTACTTTGGTAGATAATCCTTAAGGCAGATTACTTACTGTGATAGTAAAGAGTAATCCTTACTAACAAAAGAGTTGGGAAGTTATTGTATCCGAAGGAATTACTTGCAGCGGTTTTAGTGGTTTTAAGAAGACGTCTCTTTGATTTGAAGTAGGAAGCAAGGTCTTAGAAGCAATTCTCCAGAAGGACAAAATTTTTCAAAATGTTGCTCTTTAAATTGTGACAATTGTCTTTGGCGCGTTTGAAACTTTCACTTTGAGGGGGAACGATTAATCGGTTTTGAAAAGCAATTCGTTCGTTAACGTAGAGCTTTGTCTATACAAATGTAGACAGGCACTGCTTCAAGTCGCGTATGTCTAAAGTCAGGCCAGTTGTCTTTAATGTTAATCTGAATCGAAGGTCTGTAAAAGGTTAAAGATACGATCAAACAGGGTCACTTAGCTTGTGAGTGCGTGCTTCCTTGTCACTTCACTTTCCACAGGGAATAACCGGTAGCCTTTAAGTGAGAATTGAATATACATACAAAAGATTTGTTGGTTACTTCTCATTAGCTAGTTTCGTCCTAACTGTCCTTAAGTGCAGGGAATATGCTCGTAAGTAATGTGTCCGTAACAAAAGCGTAAAAACTTGGCAGTTGTTGGTTGGACGAAGGAAAACCCACAAAAGCTCGAAATTGGCTGAAACTAACATATAAAATAGAACAGACATGGTAAACCTGCATTTGAGGGAACATTTTCGTTTTGTAAGTATCAAGGCCCTGATTACTGTACGAAACACTTGCGGAGAAGGAGGAGAGGAATAAGGAGAGGAAGAAGGAGGAGAGGAACAAAAAGTGGAAGAAGGAGGAGAAGAACAAGGAGCTGAAGAAAGAGAAGAAGGAAAATAAGTAGAAGAAGGAGAGGAACAAGTAGGGGAAGAAAGAGGAGAGGAACAAGATGGGGAAGAAGGAGGAGAAGAACAAGAAGGGGAAGAAGAAGGATGGAGAGGGTAGGTTCTGATAGTGGCAAGAGTAACATAGGAAACGTTCCTGTCCGACTTGCGTGAACTCAAGATATTTTGTATGAACCTACTTACGAGGAGTTTTCTTACACGGCCACTGGTATCGTTTTTTAGAACACCTTCCCTGTAAAGCAGCACATATGCATAATTGTATATTCTCTGAAAAGAACTATGACGAAAAGAATGACGATGAAAAGAATGATGATGAAAAGTAGTCTCAGTAGGCTCTTTCTTAAGGCGACTTAGCATCTCAATAAAGTTAGGGGTCAGTTTAGTTTAAAAGGGTTTGTGGACATCCATCTTAGTAACAGAGGGTTTGCATTTGGAGAAGGAAGTAGTTTTGAATAGAAACTCAAAATACGTTTGTCAAGGCTCACTACGGGAAGACGAAACTATTTCATATCGTTGGCCGCTTCGATCAACAACAGAAAGGGCAATAGGAGGGTTAACTATTGTATGGCCCACCAAAATTTTAGCATCTTTGGTATCCCTAATAGTATACAAAAACTTGAAGATTTAATGTGCGAAATTTCGTTTTACTTGTGAGCCAGTGTTCTTGAGATCGATTCCGTATTGGGTTGTAAGATTCATAGTACCAGGGTGTTGATTTCATCCCTGCTTCCAATGGTATGACCATCTCTGTAAATTTTGGAAAGGCTGCAACCCTTACCCCTTTATGGCCAGCTAATATAAAGTATTAAATCTGTTTCATAGTGCATCACGTAGCGTTCAGTTCAGGTGCTAATAGCAACGTACAAGTGCGTGTATCTGCTGTAGACTTTAAAAAGGATTTTGTTTTTTCTTCAGTAGTATGTTATGTTTTAAAGAAATATCACCACTAAATTGATACGGTAATCGCTTTAGTTTTTGTTGGAACGTTTTTTGTTATTTATAAAATTTACAGTGTATCTGTTAACATGGCCTTTATCTACAACTTTGCACAGGTGTACATGAAGTCAGTGCGATTAGAATGGGTGTTGGGTGACATCGATCAGGTAAGTTGAAGGCATATCTTTATTTACCTTTTTGGCGATATCAACGCATTTCATTTTGTTTTGCTAACTTTCGGCGACTTAATAACCCTCCGACTTGAGATTTTTACCTACCACTAAGTTCTTGGCTCTCATGATTATTGTATAAACATTTTTCAAGTTGAAATATCTTCCGGACGTAATACTGAAACTGTCGGCCTGGTAATCTGCTTATCATAGGCCGTCGCCGTTCATTTGATATAAGAATGTATTAAAAAGTCACGCTTGGATATCTGTTAGGAACCACCAGACTCTTTGTGGTCCAGAGGAGGCAAGCGTTGATAAGGTGATGAAAGGCCTACGCCATTCCGCAGGTTGTGTGGGCAGGTCTTTCTCAAGAACGCGTTGGTTCTCCCCCAATGGAACGTCCGTCTTTTAAGTTTCATTCACTATTGGACGTATTGGAAAGAATGTCCACAAAGTGGTTGAGATAGTTACAGGAAGCCTTTCATTCCTCTAGTCAATCCGTGACACACGACGGCTGCAGTGGTTGTCTATCAATGGTGTCTCTAGTTAGGGTCGTGTGGCATATCCTGTGGATTCTTTGGGGAACATTATCAACAGGTGCTTATACTGATGCGAAGCATTTAATTTGAAAAGATTTCTCAGCGATCTTCAGAACACAATGATTCAGTCTGTTCCGGCTGCGTCGTATACCGTGAGGAGTGTAAGTCCCATGCATCTAAAGACGAGGATTTGGACCTCTGGACCTTGATTGCTTCATCAACTAGCTTTATATATTGGCTGTGTACCATTCTGTTGCCGCATATTCGGCGGCGGACGCTCGAAACTGAGCGTTTGGAGATGAAGCGTGGAAAAATCCTCATGCCTCAGTTGACCAGCTTCTTGATTTAGATTATTATTGTACCGGTTTTCTCTGCGACTTTTCGGAGGCTGAACGTACAGCCCAAGTTACGGCTGGTTGGTGCTCTTAGACAAAATCCCTGGAGCTGAGCCCAACGAGTCTGATGGCCGCAAGGTTGTGAGTCTGAGGTATGTTGCCCCCAGGGATATCGTTTGTGAGGAAGATCAAGAACTGTGACAATTACGAAAGACCATTCAAAATAGCAAAATGATTACAGAAGTCGTTAAGTTGCAAAATATTTGCTGTAGGGATAAATTGACGTGCACATGTGCTAAGATCAACTCTCAAGAATGTTGTCAATGCAGTTTTGTGAATGCGGGAAGTCAAGCATGAAATGACATGGGGTATGTTCATCAGTGTCTTTGGAAGATCTTGACATTAAAGGAGTGATTTTGTTTGTGTGAGAGAGACAGTCCTATTGTCATTCATAATATGCAAATGATGCTTTAGCTGCTAGCTTCATAAATTTTATCGGAGATTTTGTAACTAGCCTCTTCACTGGTCACCATGCCGATGCAGGAAAAGGGGAAGGCCAATGATGAGCTGGAAGCAGACAACAAACCGAATCTACGGTTAAAGAATCTTTGAAGAGGTGGTATGCCTGTCTTGGCGAGTAACAGACCAGACTAGGGCACACTTACTGCCATAAGCGTCGTTAGACGTAAGAGTCGCTATTTGTAAGTCTAAGTGCCTATTCATGCGATAGCTATAAAATTAAACGACTTAAAGGAAAAATACTTAAAAGATTTAAAGGCTATTATGTTGATAGCGATTGAAAATGTTGTAGCTTAGGGAAGTCTTTCGAAGCCTCAGGAGTTTTCTTGTTACTGTTTGCATTTTTCACATGAGAGGTAAAGTGCTAATGAATAGGTCAATAACTTTTGCCAACACTTTCCACTTCAATTTTGGGGAAAGGTTATCTATGTAAATTTTCTCGTTGGAGGACAGTCAAGCTGTTTTCTTGACTATCCCTCCACGAGAACTTCTTATTGAAGAATTTTATATCCAATGACACTGATAAGCAGTTCTTACCGCAGCCAAGTTTATTTGTGACTAAAATTGTTGCGGCTGTTGGAACTAACAAATTTCATGAATTATCTGTGTTTCCTTCCATGTGAAGATCAATCGAAAATTGGGAGGAAGCATGCTTTACTTTAGACGTTGCAATGGGTTCTCTGAGGAGGGTGTTCTGTTGGTAGACGATAGCATTTGTAGCTGCTGAGCTCATGTAGCGACCCCACACCTTCTAATTATACACGCCCCTTTCATGGAGGCTTTAAAAAGATTGCCCCCTTAACGTTGTATTTATTGACTCTACTGTTGTGTATCACTTAGCACGCTGCCTTTTTACCCACAGTGAAGGCTGAGAATAAGATTACTTAGCGGCTATTTTTCTTTAAGGTAAAAAGTATCACAGAAGCAAAAACTTTCATACAGAATTAAAGAAATTCATAAACAGATATTGCTATTTGTTACTTTAACCCCCACTCCCCCTCTCCGAGTTTTTTGTAATGGGTGGCCAGCGATATAACCAACTACACTGCGAAGACATGGATACGTCGACGGTCATTGGCTGGGTTATTATTTTTCGTGTAAAAATTTTGAAAGGTCTGTAATTTTTAATGACCCTGTGTAAATTAGAACCGTTACCTTTGGGAGTGAGCAGCTAAACGTTCCACCAAACCCCGCTGCAAACATATGATCTTAACCCATTTCTGCTACCCATTTAGCGTCTGTTTGCTGCAGTTCAGAGGGGACGTGCTCCTTATATATTCGTACCATGTTTTTTTCCATATAAACATAACAATCGAATTTGAAACACTCAAACCAATTTTTTTTCTTGTATGCTTCAGTCACCTTAACACCACAATGCATGCTTCATGTACACTGTACTTTTACTTGTGATGGCAAAAAATGAGTTCAGAGAAACAACCCAGTGGAAAGTATGCCATTACATAACTGCATCGAATTGTATCGGGTCTTTCAACATACAGTTAAGTTGTGGTAGATATTTGCCGCTAATACTTAGACCAGAGTTTCTCAACAAAACTTTTAGCCAAAAAAACTTTGAGTTCTTCGAGAGAATGTGCTTAGAGCACCTTTTTATGGCCCTGGTTCAAGAGCTCTACAGTCGACGTAGCACACACCTAAAAATGCACTGCTGCCTCAGTGGGTAACCACTCTGGGTGCACTAAAGGAAGCGTTGGGATGCCAAGTGTTTGTGTTGTTCCCCCGTACCCGTTTTGATATGATTGTCACCATGATAGAAGGTTGAGCTCCATGGCTCCCAATTTTCATACCGAAAGATGTCACAACTGCAGAGGATGAAGATGACCTGGCTTAGTGAGTGTTTGATCATCTGCTAGAATTGCGTGTTCAAGTTTTATTTTGTCTTCTCCAAAGTTTATTTACAACGTATTAAGGTAAAGCTTGACGCTTGCTTACTAGATTTTTCACAACAACACAATGTCTTCGAGGTTTCAGCCTTCATGTAATACATCTGTGTTGTGTGCACCGTTTTGAGCGTTATAGAATATACCAGGCGTGTTCAGTTTTTGGCCCATGGGCCACATGCGACCCAGAAGTAATGCCAAGTGGCCCAAGTGGTGGCCCAAGAAACGAAGAAGTACAAGTTTGGCCCGGCTAACGTCAATACTTTTTTGTTTCGCCTTTCGTTGGTGGACGTTAAGCACGAAGGCTCTGTTTCTAATAGCCTTTCCAATTTGTACTTATCATTTTAAATTTGCTTTTGTTTGGTGGAAGTTTAGAGTTACTTTATGTTTATTGACGCCGAAAATTTTTGGCCCGGCTTAAAGTCCCAGTTTTTCAGTCCGGACCGATTGACTTTTGATTCCATAGCCCTTGAATAATCCATTGGTGTGGGGGCTGTGGATACACATTTGAAAGCAAGGCGATCCAGTCCGCTATTGCCCTTAAAAGGGGAAGCTTTGCTTAAAGCTGAAACCCGCCTGACGCAGAAATGCGTGTCTTTGTGTTTTAAAGGATCTTAGAGCCGTTTCTACATAATGATATTGTTTTTTGACAAAAAGTGAAGGAAAACTGCCTTGTTGCAATTCCAATGCCATTCTCGTGTTCCTCAATGTTTTGGATGATTTATGTTGTACTGATAGCCACAGGGAACCAAACAATATAATTTATTATTATAGCTGATACGTCCGCTACTTTTTGGATTGATTGACAGTTACATTAGTACCGCCTTACCTAGCATCTAACAGGAGTCATTAACGATGGCGGGAGGGGTCCTAAAAAGGCAAAGGAGGAAGGAAAGAAAGATGGTAAATTTAATTCTAGGGAAATCTTCCACCCTCTGCTTGGTTTAAGTACATTCTCAATCCATGTACCCGTAAATGGCTTAGAAATAACAGGTAACGGTGCAAGTAAGTGACTTGATAAAACGTTAACATGAAATGCTACACGATGTAATGGAATAGCTCTGCTTGCGAGATCAAGGGTTGCTAACAATACAGTGTACCAAAACTGTGATAAATTGCCATCGTGCTACAATACGCTAGCGTGTAGTAAGAGATCTCTAGGTGCCCCATGGCAAAATAGCCAATTCCACTTCATGGTATATGTCGTGTATGCAAGACGTCAGTACCTGCCGTATCTTTGTGTTTGTCAGAGAAAACCGAAGTAGCAACCTACATGAAAAACAATGAGTATCCGTCCATATGAACTAAAAAAACTATAGGAACCTACGATCCCAAAATTCATATGTTTGTGAAAAGGGGGCAAAACCCCAATGGCCTCTGATTCCGGCGCCTAAGGGCGTGTCAAAAAGAAAACCTAAGTCTAACAAATACATTACGAAATAGACGCCCCCCCCCAAATGACCTTCCCGAGATATTGTTAATTAGGTACTTGTCGGCTATTTACATGGTGCAGCCGTATCTGACCTTTGCATACTTGTACTTTGGAAATTCGTAGCTGTGATATTCTAAGAACTACTGAAGAACATAGATCCTTGTGATCATAGTTGCCCTTAGATTGTTTAAGAATCGGCGTTATGTGATCTTTGCCAAAATGGGTGACCTTGAGTATTTTGAATGATATCAAGATTGTTCAACATGAAAAGTCGTGAATGTTTTTCAGCAGATTAAGCCTTTTGATTAACCTCCTTAATAATATTACACACGATATCAAGCCGCTGTCAGTGACGATAAAATGATGTTGTCAGATAGTCTGTAGAGACGGTGGAGCTCAATGTCTTTGTTGTAGTCATCAATTGCGAGGTTGTCGACATATTTGAGCATGTGGTGCAGTTCATCTGAATAATCGTCTTAGCGGATACACTTAAACGGCCGTCGGAATGTAACACGGAGCTTGAGTAAACCTTGACATTTCAAGCAGTTTCTAAACATTTTGGTGTCCTTTTAACAATAGTGATGTACATTACATCCTCCATACGCTGGACCATCTGTTTTAGAGCATTGCACGCAAATATCAGATTAGATAAAGGCCATGTCAATAACTTGGTGTATATTTGGACGAAAGAATGTACATTATTGGAGCTGCGAACATTATTGGAGTATCTTTGGGGGCAAACAGATGTTCATGTCACGTCAAGACCTTTCCTTCCATGCTTTTAGTTTGTTTCATTTTCATATAATTATACACCTTACTTCTGGTTGTTTTCTATCGCTTTGTTCCTTAGGTACGTGAATTATTAGTACGTGAAGTCATATACATTACTTTCTTGGCATTTCCATCATTTCGACCTTTCATTATCAATCATCATCATCATCATCACCATCATCATCATCAGCATCATCATCATCATCATCATCATCATCATCACTGTCATCATCATCGTCATCATCATCATCATCATCATCACCATCATCATCATCATCGTCGTCGTCATAGCTATCATAATCGTTATCATCATCACCGGTATTATCATCTTCATCCGCATCCGCATCACCACTACCACCATCTTCATCATCATTAGTATTATCATCATCATAATAGT
>JAAAKM020005717.1:0-10914 GCA_010016025.2 Alatinidae sp. Z8VKAUB7J3 | reverse complement strand
TCGATCCTTTCTTGTAACGGCGATGGACCATCTCAGCATTTATTTCAACCACCTGTATTTTGTTCGCTAGACCTTCGCCACAGAGACTAGTTCCATTTAGTACAACATGACTGATCTCACTATCGAATTGTACATTCTTCCCTTCATTTTCACTTGTACCTTCCTGTCACAAATGATTCCACTGTTTTTTTCCAACCACCGCCTGTATCCTCCTTGTTACCTCGTTGTATGCACTACCGTCTGCCCGCATTGTTAATCTCAAGTGCCCCTTATTTGTTTTTTTTATTACTTCTCCCTCTATCTGCACTTCCTTCTCTCGCCTCCCAAGCCTTCTATCTACTCTGCCCTTTAGCTTAAGATATTCTGTCTTTCCCTGCTTACTTTTATTTGATTGTCCTGCATTGCCGCCCTCCATGCCTTTAGCCTTCGCTCGGTTTCCTCTCCTGTCTCCCCACACACCACCACGTCATCTGCAAACAGCATGTCTCTACTGAATGCGCCTCTCCTTGCAGCTTCCTAGTTAAACAGTCAATAACGATGGTAAAAAAGAATGGGCTACGGTCTGATCCCTGGTGCAGTCCGACCGTAACGTCAAAGCCCTCTGTATCACCTACTGCACATCTGAATTGTGTTCCGCTACCCTCATACATGTCCTTGGTGATGCGAATGTACTTCTGGTCTATTCCCTTCAGTCCCAAGCAATTCCATACCTCTCTAGTCTTGGCATGCGATCATAGGCCGTCTCCAGATTGATAAAAATGCAGTGCAAGTCCTCCTGGGCATCCCCATACTTTTCCATCAACTAACAGAATGCAAATATTGCATCGGTCGCACACATTCGTGGCATAAATGCGAACTGGTGCTCTGACACTGCAACGTTGTTTCTCAACCTGTGTTATGTGAGCTTTATTCCACGGTTGTTCTCACAGTCTTGGATATCTCCTTTTTGTTCTTGAAGATTAGGATCAGGACACTATTCCTCCATGCATCTGGCATTCGCTCTCTTACTCCATGATCCTTTTGAAAATTGATGTTAGCCACTGATGAACGTGTTAACTACAAAGCAAAATAGCGATACTGTTTACAAAATACTTAGCAAATTATCTAACACTAATGTTCGTCAATAAATGTCACTTAACTACTTAGCAACATCAGATGGCTGCACGAAAGACTCTGGCTTAGTTGATGACGTCATATTAAAATGGTAACGACCAATTATATGAATGAATACAATACCACTTTATGGCGCCTTAATGAACCACATCCAAAGAATAAGCAACATATCAGACTTGCAAAGACAACTATCTAACCTCATCAGCAATTATAAAGACTGTTGTGAGGGGTTCTCACACAAAAAGGAATTAAAGAAAAGACACTTTGTTGGTGTTCATCATTGACAAGAGTACAAGTTTCAACCAAAGCTGACAACGTACGATGGGCAATCAGTACACTAAAAAGGAAAGATATAAAATACGGTCATATACTACGACTGAGTAAGTGACCGGATCACTTACACCCAAGATTAAAACTTGCCTCGTCCTCGAGCAAAAATCAGCAAATAGACATGGCTTAAATAAAATTCAAAAGCTCTTTACTACGAGCTTTCATAGCTATAGCCTAGCCAGCAATTGATCATAGGCCAGATTTTGGATTTTTCGAGCGAAATCGTCATTGATCTTCTGAGTTTTCTCCAGTTATTATTAACAAGAATAGTGAGTAGAATCGCTTCTCCACTGATGCATAAAATATTAATGTACTCGCGTAACCTATAGTACTGATTTGCGTCTGTGAGCTCATAAAAAAAATCCTCAGTCGAATGTCTCCGTGTACGTTCCATTTAACAGTACCATTGAGGACATACATTCCGCTATATCCAGCTTTCTCCATAATTTAGACGGTGTGACTTAACTCTGTTTGCTTCCAATAGCCAGTCTCCCAGTTACATTCACGTCACCATTATCAAGGTGGGAGCATTACGCCTGCTCTTTGGGAACTGGTCTCCTATTAAATCATCAAGCAATGTTCGCTAACAAGTACCAAGCATCTTCGCCAATGAATTAATTTTTTAGTGCCCTTTTGGTCGATATATGGCGTCTAGTCAGCATCTTCTACAATCATTCAAGACCACTCGTTTTCCAGCATTTCGACAGTTTTGGGTGCACTCTTGAAGTTGTGCGGCTCCAGATGTTGGACAATTCCACTTCTGACACCACAATGAAGGGGAGAATGGCTGTCATTGGAGGCATTACTATATATAGATCAAAAGTGAAGAAAAGTCACTTTGAGCGATGTACAGCAATAACGGGAGACAGTTCTAAAGGAGACAAAAAATAGCCGTGTGAATTGTTCACTGCGAGGAAAAGGTACAAAATTTGATAAAAGAAAGTGTCAGGGGAGCATACACCGACTAAAGTCACATAAAGAAAGGGGAATCCTAGACAGGATCGGATAAGATCTAGCCTTTGATTTAACCAACAGGTAATTTGGTGTTGACCGGGAACTCCAAGAAATTTCTCTGTGAGTAATTACGCGCGATAATTAATCACATACAGGGTACTGTCACTGACTTGAAGTTCGTTTTCGTTAAGCAATGTGTTGATATCTTTGGTACCTAACTTCAAATGCTGTAGCGATAGCTTGATGATGAAAGTAGCAGCTTTAAGAAGGCTCAGATTTACGGAACTCACGATCTCTAATTGCTCATGAAAAAGGCAAGCACGTCAGAAATAAGTATTGCGGAAAATTAGTTACTGTTTATGGTCCAACGTCTCTTAAAATATTTAGTGTATTCCTTTTCGTAGTACGAAAGCTGTCTTCGGAATTTCCCTCTTCAAAGGCATTTTCTAGGCGAGTGTTACAAAGTAGCTTCGATTTTGGAGTCACTTACTCTGCGTAACTTGCAACTATGATCATGTCTTTCAGGGCTGTCTTAACACTCATCTGGTATGCATTTTCACCGTCACTGCTGGACGATGAACTGTTCAGGGTGTACCGAGAGTCCGAGGACATTCCGTTTTGCTGAGACATTGAGGTTAGGGTGAGAGTCATCAATCCAAAAACATACAAAGTTGGGGTAGTGGAAATGCGGGACAACATTGTCAGACTCGAACGCACTTTGTGTTTATCTTCTTTTCGGCACTGATGACATCATTGCTAATCTTTGGATTAAGAATACCCCTTGTGCACATTACCCACACATTGTTGTGTCACATCGTAAACTGCTTCTATGTTAAGCGATTTTGAAATCAAAGTACGAGTGCCCTTTAATTAGCTCCGAGGAAAAGCGGGTTGTACTTAAATCAACAAGAAAACGGGCGGAGAATTTGTGTGCGTGCTCTGTTTCAGTGTGGTCTGGGTGGAGTAATGCGAGGGAATACAAAGCAGCTCGAACACTATACCACGCAATGGCGGAAGGCCTGTTGACCAGCGAGTCTCCTTCTACAATCCTTATTAAGACCCCCTTCCCTAACACGTCCTCCAGAAAACCCTAAGCTGGCGAAGATGTCATCATAGCGCAATCATATGATTTATTCAAACACACTGGTAAGTAAACTACCATTCAAGAGTACGTAAGCTCACTATCGACAACAAATCAAAAAGTTATTGTTTTGATGGCGTTTTTATGTTTCACGGTAAACGTTTTGAAAAGGACAAGAGGAATGTTGAAGTCTGCTTTTATTGAGTGAAAGCACTTCTTGAGCGGTCTCGTTACAGAAAGCCGACCAAATTTGCAGTGCCTTTTTTAATAAGTCGCCCGAGTTTCATCAAAATTTCCCTGCGTTTTGTAGGACACCCCCCTCCTCTTCATCGATGTAAAAAAATGTAACCCTGAATAACATGAAGAATGGCATTTCAGGAAGAGGCTGCAAAACAACAACGATATTTGATAGCATCGCTTACGAGCGCTTCTACGCATTATGTAAAGGAGGGGACAGCGCGGGATAACTGGAATGATGACTAGTTCACTGGCACAATTAGAATTTACAATAAGAATAGCAGTCATAACTGTGTTAAATTTCTTTGTCAAATTTCTTGTATACTTCTTTAACTAACCTTTACGATATTTAAAGGTCACCAACAATGCCTAAAATGTTCGTTTATCTCACAAATTGATAACCTTCGAACGACTTCTATAGGTGGCTGTTATAATAACGTACACAAACCCAAAGTGGTAAAAGTTTTATTTTCAAATTGGTTAGGGAAACAAAATACCTCTACATCATACACTATCAGGACATCACTCTTCTTTTATCAACTCATAACACATTTTTCATACTCTTCTGCCACTTCAAGACCACTTCATCAGATATGTTTCCACCAATCTTAGACTACTTAACCATATTTAACCGCCACCAAATTATATGTTAAAAACCTTCCCAATTCTAGTCTGTTGTCAAGTAAAGATGCAATGAGGTGTTAAATGTAAATTGCTTGTAAACTATTCTGTACATATCAAATAAATAGATTTGTGCTTCTACATGGAGATTTTACTTTTTTACTCTTTTAAGTAATACAAACAGTCTCAATATCATTCTTTTACACCCCATGTGATCATTCCACCAATTAATTACTCGGTGAGAATAATTCTACTTCATGCTACCCATCCACACACCCTGCTCCCATTTCATACCACCCCTACAAATCTCCAGAGCAGTACTCCCCCTTGGGATTCAATGCTGGAACAATGGTATCCACATGAAATTTGAAGCCAAACCCATTTTAGCATGTGCTACCTTCAACAGATTCTTGGCTAGACCTTGGTCTCCACATCAGTCACCACTGACAATTGGAAAAAGACACAAAGACACTGGGAGTGTTTTGTGCAGTACAGCTGACTCATCTATTTCATAGTTATGAATGCATTGTTGATGCCAAATGGTCAAACTGATGGATAATGTTTAGAACCTAAATAAAAGATAAATAAAAAGGATTGAAATTGTTTGTAAATCACACTTGTAATATTGCACTTCACATTATACCCATTCTTGTTATATTTCTAAGTACAGGATCATCAGCAAAAGAAAAAGGAACCCCAACAAATGAGTATTTTTCTTATGTAAATTGCACCCTGATATATTGAAATACCATTAAAATAATAGCAGCACATCTGCTGTGAGGTTAACAAATGCATCACTCACAAAGAGCACCAGCTCAAGATCCTTCAACTCTAATCACTGGCTTGGTCACTAATAATCTGCATCCCTGTTACTGGTCAAACATACCCCCTCCCCCTGGAATTACGAACTACTGCCAGGAGAACCAATTCCTGGAGAAATTTTCCATAGTAGTTCTGACTCTGATATAATATCAAGGATGGAAAGGAAGTATATATAAAAAGTAAAAGATGTAGAAATAACATCTAGTATTGAATGGCAAAACTTGATAGATTCCCCTATGTCGCTATTATACAATTGGAATCAATTTGACAAACTAACACCTCCAAGCCGATTTTTTTTCATGCCGCCTAAAATGTTAACTGCAATACATCTTTCAAGGATTTTGACAATTGCAGATTAAAACCTGATATTCTTTGTACTTCATCAGACGGTGACACTACGATGTTTTAATTATCTTGCTATCTTTCCTAGTTCTTCTCCCTGCTTAGCAGCAGCTGCTCAACCAATTTATATTACCAACACAAACAAGGAAGGAGCAATACCCCTTGCAAACACAAGCCTCATGACTGAGAGTCCATTCTATCCGAGACACTACTACATCTGATATCAAAGAATAAGGACGTAGGAAAACTGAACAGATGGTAAGTGCGCAATACCTACCTCATCACTTCTTGCAAAACATCTTGCACTATCTCCTTCATATGTTACTACATCTACATCTGCACCAGCTCCTAACAAAATTGAAACAATTGCTGGATGGTCATAACTTGTAGCAAGATGTAAAGGGGTCACACCATTTAAAGCCTGTGATGTTACATCTGCACTTCGAACATGAACCAAATGTGCCACCAGAGTAGCATCACCCATCTTGGCTGCATAGTGTAATGGTGTGTATTCAAAACCATAATCCTGTGAAGGGAAAATCAAATTAAAAAATTTAAACATAAATTTAATGATTCTTTGGAACATAAAATGCTAGCCAAACAGTAGTCATATCATGCTTGAATAAATTAATGTAAAAAACATTAAATTGTAGGGAATGACAACTGTGCACTATCCATAATCTCCAGTGATATCAGTCTAATACTGATACTTATAAGAACTCTTCCCCCCTTTTAACCATCATTGAGTGGAATAATCTAACAAAAAGTTTGTGAAATCTAGCAATCTACACATATCTAAATCCTTAACCTTCTCAAATCAATTTAATACACACTCCTCCAATGCTGGAAATATACTTGGCATTAAGGTTCTTCCAGTGTATCACTAATATGTATACCAATGCACTTTACATCTATGTTGTCAACAGGGAAGTGGAGATATAAGTGCTCTTCTGTTATTGAACAGTAAACCAAGTAGCTTTTATGACCACGAGGTGGTTGGGTCTAGCTTATTTGTTATGACATAAATGCAAGGTACCTGTACCTGGATGACTGCCTTTGGGGAGTTTCTTTGGAGTAACCCCATGGGAGCACCCTCTGCTTCTTAACTCTATACTTAACAATGACTCCAGAATCTGAGTTTTCAACAATAAAAGGGGAACAAGTTTCAATAGAAAAGAGTACTTCTATTTTCTTACCTTATCATCAACATCTGCGCCTACTTGTAGCAACATCTCTACAGCTCTCTTTCGGTTAAAACGAACTGCTGTGTGAATAGGTGATCGTCCTGTTTGGATAGAGAATGATTTGGAAAGTCACTAAGCTACCCCAAAACCAAATAACAATAATAATTATTAAAATCTAATCAATATTTTAAAGACAGGATAATAATAAATCAGTATCATATGATAATAAGTTAGCAATTGGCTGAAAAAAAAATCATTACAAAAATTAATAAAGAACTAAGTTCATTTTTTTTTAAATGTAAAGGTATATTAAGTAAGAGTGGAAATAAAAGAGCACTGGAGTTCAAAAGAAAGACGAAAAGACCTCCCTCTTTTGTGAGATTGTAAATGTTCTAGGTGAAGATCTCATTATATTGGTGTTAATGATATTTTCTGATCCTGGGTCAACTGAAATTTTAAGAACATATAGCACATACTGTAATGGGTAAACCATTCCATTCTGACATACAAAAAGAAAAGTACCTTCATAGTTTTTCCTGTGTAGTGTTGTCCTCAAGCTATTTCTTACACTTGATGTCAGGATATCCTCTTTTGTGTAAAGTGTGCATAACACTCTCAGAATGAATGGGTTCTCTTTCTCTGCTGCTATATGCCAAATATTATTTCCCTGGTCATCTACCAGCTCAGGATTAGCACCATATCTCAAAAGAAGCTCTAGTGCTTCAGCTGATTCCACACAAGTTGCTAAATGTAGAGCAGTCTAATAAAAAATAAGAAAGACAAAATGTTAAATTAAAACCAAAAGTTATATATATAACAAAAACTATCTCCATATCAAGTGTAACTGCTGAAACTACCTCATCTGGTAGCCTACTTATATAAATTTGATAAAAAAAACCATAAGATGTGGATATTTGGAAAACTACAAAAAAACCCTACTAAACAACAGACACACTTCTTAATCAAAGTAAAATTCATTGCACTCTCGGCTTTAGTACCCCTACTGCACATACAAAAGTGCATCACTGTTATCAAACCTATACCTAAAAAAATCAAATTTAATGTGTAAGAGAAGATAGATCTAAAAGTACCTGCTGACAGTCATTTTGTTTGTTAATGTCCTCCAACAATGGTTTATATGTTAGAATACCTCTCACTGCTAGGATGTCATTTTTACAGATGTACAAATGTAGATACCTACAAAGCAAAGTAAAATATGAAGTGGGTTAATAACTGTAGGTAATATGCATATCATACTGAAGGATTGACTGGCACCTCGGCATTGTTGATATCAGCTAACTACACAGACTTCAGCTTGATAGGCCTACTAAAACTAACCTAGGCATACTGTAATATGCCTAAACTGACAGACTAGTAGAGGGTAATAATGGAATCGGAGGGTTATATCCTTAAATATACCCCAAATACAAATAGCAGTCAATGACTTCAACACCAGGGATGGGAAGCTTTCTTGGTCCTCCGGCACTAGGTACACCTTGATGTCCCAAAAAGTTGGTGAGATACCACATAATGCACCGTATAACAGGATACCACGCCAACAATTTCGCATACTTCTATCGTATGGGTGCCATAATATAATAGCAGACAAATTACAATTGTCAGGACACATTGTTTTGGTCGAAAATGAGAAGATCTGAAAATATAATTTAGGGTAAAAAATAGCACCTTGGACTGGGCATCTGAAAACATCCGAGATTTGATGTGTCGCTTAACAGATACAGCACAATGACTGAAAGAACCTCTCTGATAGCCTTGCGTTTGTTCTCGTATACAGCAGCCTTCAGTTGGCATACTTTTACAAAAATAATCCAAACAAAACGCAAGATCGAAGTTGCCAATGTTGATATAATTTATTTGTGTATGAACAACCGTCTACGAAAAGATGTAATAACTTGGGTTTCACTTCAATCTTATTGTTATGGAATCCTGGTAGTATTGAAATCAATTGTCACATGTCCTCTCGTACCCGAAGGGATAAACATTAATTTTCCCCTCTAGAATCCCAAAATAACATATTGAATCAACAATATATTGTAGATAATGCCTCTCCGGTGACTAAGGTGTTCCGGCATAGTATATTCCCCTTTAGGGGAAACACATAAACGCCGTTTTCCCCTCGTCAGTGTTTTGGTACTTTCCCGTTGGAAGGGGGTGTCCCTTCGAACATTTGTGTCGTGTCACGTCTTTCATCCGAAGACAACAATCATGGTTTCATCACAACAGAGAACAAAAGTACCATCGCTTTGCTCCACCGATTTCATCAACTTCGAATTTGTCGCTCTGGGGATACATTTTGTAGCTCTAGGAATCAAATCGTTCTTAAAAACTAAAATGTAAAAATTAAAATGTAAGAATTCGTTTTCCGCCTGGCTTGTCCATCGCAAACGTTATTGTAAAATGTACAGTAGAAGAACACTTACGTGTCGCCAGATTCGTCTTGTTGAAATATATATTGAAGAACTTCTGTCACTGGGTCAACTTTTACTAATGTTCCATGTGTCTCATTCTGATCGTTTACCTCGTCGTTTCTATAAGAACTACGTTGAGTGTCCACATCTTGCACGATACTTTGCCCTTCAGTATTTTTATCGTCTTGATATTTGCAACTGTCTTCGAGAGTTAACTTACTGAAGTCTCCACACGGAGCAGACACTTCTGTCGTTAGTGAAGAAGCACCTAATCCTGAGTCCGCAATTCCATCACTCTGCACCGTGTAATTACCCTTGACATACAACAATCCTTCATCTGTTTCTTGTGTACTAGAATCAATGTTATGATCATTTTTCTCAAACGGAGGAGACTCTTCTGTTGTTGGTGATGGCAAAGAAGCGCCTAAGCCAGAGTCCCCACTTCCATCATTCTGCTCCCTGTAATCAACCTGGACAAACAACAGTCGTTTATCTGTTACTTGTTTGCTAGAATCCATGTTTTGGTCTTATATAAAACACAGTTTTGCACAAAAAGGCTCTGATTCGATCACTTCGAAGTGGAAAATTCATGCAACGTATTTTATAGCAAACTTTAGTTTTTATGGTTTTGCAAAAGGGAATTCCCCTTGCGGAAAAATGCGTGACTAAAGGGGGACTGGGGTCTTACTACACAAAGACAAAGGAATGAGTCAAACAGCGCATTGTCTCCCCGGTTGCACGACTTCTGACAGCAGGGACTAGTCCCTCTTCAACAGTACCTGGAACCAGTTTCGTATATCAATGTATCGGAACAAGTATAATTTGTTTGCGTATTACAGCAGAGTCCCCATGACCAAAATCTCTGAGCAAGCACCTCTCGCATCTCATAAAAATTACCCAGTCCCTTTGCAATAGTTCCCTAACTTTAATAAATAGTCCCCTTCTCCTAAATGACACGGAAATCCCAACTATTGTAATTCAAACAAACAAATTTTGGTCCTTAAAAAATAAATCCCCGCGAAAATAAAATACAATTTAATAGAGTTAGGGAAAAGAAAAAAGTCTATTATCGAGTCTTCAAAATGGAAGGAAGGCAACTAACGAGTTAGCGCTATCAACCGATTTTGTGAGATGATGACTGTACCCTCTCTTATCCTTAAAGGAAACCAACCAAACGCTACTAAACCCTAAGTCAGAAGAGCTTTTATTACGTGGTGACAACTACATGATCAGCACAGCATTTTCTATAAGCACTAAAAATATTTCTACAGGTTTTGAGTTATTATCTATCAAACGACTCACACGGCTAATTATACTTGTAAGTCATCAGTTCTATCAAAAATTCTCAATACATTTTGCGTTATACGTCCAATAGTGTAGAAATATTTGCAGCGCTATTTACAATACACTGCATCAAGCATATCGTTGGCACCACGTAACCAAGGTTGTTATAGTCTAACGAGCTTTTACGGTTTATTCGCGTATATCAAGACAGTCAATTTTACACTTGGGAGATCAGCTGGCTATTTTATTCAGATCCCACCACTTTACTTGTGGCTACCTCTGCTTCGTTTACCATACTACAGTCCTGCTAACATATCTTTATGTGTGATTTAACAATGTCAATACGGGTTTTTTACTCTCACTTGTCAACCCTTATACGTTTAGTTTATTCCCAATAGATTATATTACGGTGTTTTGTTTAAAACTTGCAAATAGAGTATTAAAGTGTGACGTCACGATTTAATGAATATCAGAAATTTGATAATTTTTTGTACTCATTGCTTTCTTCTTGTTGACA
>JAAAKM020005712.1:0-10915 GCA_010016025.2 Alatinidae sp. Z8VKAUB7J3 | reverse complement strand
CCGATCAACCGAACCGATCCAAATGGGGCCGAACCAGGCCGAACCGAACACCGATCAAAAGTTCGGTACACCCCTACTGCACTCTCTCACAACACCATCCACTACAGCCTTCAATGCAGCCATTTATCAATAGATCTTTTCTACTTTTCCTCTCACTCAATATCCCTCCACAAATCAGTCTCAGCGTTCCCCTTGCACATCTATTCATTGCTCACTTCTCTGTGTATTACTTAATTATTCGGTAGATGTCAGCCATTTGATTCACAAATTGAACAAAAGAATCTTGAATTATACTGTAAGCTTCAATAAACAGCTCATGGTGTGAGGTTGAAAATCTCTTTTCGTGTGACTCTTGTCAGAACCTAACGTCAAAAAGGAAACGCTATAGTTACAAAGGAAGTCATAACTACGAATGTAATTGGATAAAACAACTGCGGACGTCAGTGGAACTAACGTAAACTTAGATTTGTACCACTAATAATCTGTTCTACCATTCAGATAAATATAGCCTCACTTAAAGAGTAAATTAAGATGGGTTTCCATGAGGTACTTACTTCTGGTCAATACCTCACACTACCATTGTTAAATGATAGTTCCTCTTTTTGGTACCCATCGTTCCTTTTCTGTTGATTGCTATTTTGTTGAAGAGCTCGGCAATGTTTAATAGCAGCAAACGAGGAGCAAGGTCGTCTTATTTTGTGTAAACTCTTTTCTCTAGTAGATTATTAGGAAATGTGATGTAAGTGTTGCCCATACGACTTGATGAGATCGATGACTGATCAGCTATCTCTTTCGTTTCATGCTTTTCGATAGCACCCCCCTTTTCTATGGCTCCACGTTGCATAGCCCAGAGATGAAATAATTCAACATGTAGAGGTGTTAAGTCATATTTGGTAATCTGTGGAAGGGGCTTCACATGGTAATTGTCACCAAGGACTGAGCTTGGGAGCATCAAGTACGACGGGAAGTGGCTGCCCGCTTACAGAATGTAGTCATTCCCATATCGCCCTCAAGTACTTTTAAGCTGAGAACTCAGGATTACATTGGCCTTTACATTACTTCCGGAAAGTATAATGTAAGCTAATGTGGCCATTATCCATGTATGCTGTTCTATTCCAGGTGGGGATATGCCGAAGCTGAAGCCGCTATAAATTGCTTGGAAGAACAAGAGGACCTCCTCTGTGCCCTAGCACCGTCATCCTTGGATACGCCAGCACCACTACCTGCAGCAGAGGTATTATAATATTCTCCCCATATCCAATGTATAAAACAGCGTTTGAGCTTGTGTGGGAAGCGCATCGTACCGCATACGTGTTTGCTAAAACTAAAAATTATATTCACCTTACTCATGGCCAAGCCCATATTTGACCGACGTTCACCATTCTCTTGCCCTCTCCCGTCACATTTTGGTCACCATTTCCTTCATGCTATAGTTTCTTGCTTTTTACCATATTTCATATTTCACTTGTCCTTGTTTAACATTCATGTTGCCCACATTTCTTTCGCGTCATAACGTCTCAGAAGATAGAGTGATTATTTGATCAGCTATTGTTCTCCACTCTCCAGAATCCACTACACTTGCCTAAGTTGGCCATACAAAAGAGCATTTCTGTCGTAGTCTGACATTTTGCAAGGGTCGATTAGTAATTCTAAAATGTTAGAAAACGTTTCTTCACGAGACCTATGCGACAAAACCCTATGACGGCATCTTTTTTCCATATTAACTAGCCTTGCTAGGAGGAACAGCGACAAGGTATCTTCTTTATTACTCATGAAAATTTCAATGTCTGTCATCACGATTCGTAGCTGGATGTTCTCCGTCCAACGACATGTATTGTTGGAAGTGTGAGAAGACGATTTATCATTGTCGTTATAGGTATCGTTATTTATATTCGACATCAACTTGTGCTTACATATTTCATTGAAAATGCCCAAAGACCCTCCCCACTGTTCTGTACTGACCTGATATTGTCTTTTGTGGTCTGACTTTACATTAGACGAAATGTTATTTAAGTAGTAAACATTTTGGGACAACGGCACCACTAAACTGTCTTGAAACTGTTTATACCGGCACAGGAATTTCGTGGACAGAAGTGATGTAGTATGTATGCATGTGCTCATAGACTATTGCGGGGAAAAGGAAGAGGGATATAGCCTAGGCGGACAGACAAACAAACAGACAAACCGACGACCAGATGTTGCGAGGATAAATCAGGAATTTACACATCAATTTTTAACAAGTATAGAAAACTGTTACTTCTGATGGACGATTAATTTTTTGAATGTAGATGTTATTCCTCTATCATAGAAAGTAGGATTTAATAAGCTACATTTGAACTGCAGGGTACACCTTGTTACTGTGACCTCATAGATAATTATTTAAAATGTATCAGTTAGAGTAAATCAGGTGAAACTTTGCCAGGACTATAATTGCGGCGGAGAGCATGAGTGGTATAATTTTCCAAGCAAAATTTTAATGATGAGGAAAATAAAGAACGGAAGTGATGATAGAACATTTTCAAATAGAACAATAACAACAAAATAATAACAATTTTTTAAAATGCCCTCGTGTCATATGAAGTGTAACTTTAGGGTTTCATAAAACATCTCTATCATGGACGCATTACACAAGTGCAGATAGTTATCATGGCAAACTTGTGGAACTAACCTATTCGAATGACCCACCACTCCACCATCCTCATCACAACAGAAGGTAATCAACCCTCCATTTTCACTGAGATTTTCTTTTAAATCCCTTCTGGCTGCTTTTAAATAGGGAGCATATGTAATAGAGAAAGAGGTCTACGCATTAATATTGATTACACTAAGTTTTAGAAGGTATTAAGGCAGATCTGGCAGCTAAATGATGCAAATACCATATAACTTGTTAAAGAGGTAAATCAAAACCGATAAGAATATATACTAATGTATACTACGTAGTACTATTTTTGCTTCGCGGCTACCCCTAAATCGGGAGCATATGGTAATAGAGAAAGAATTCTGCACTGTAATGTTGGTTACACTAACTGTTAAAAGGTATTAAGGCAAATCCGGCAGCTAAATGATGCAAATATCATATAAATTGTTCAAGACGTAAATCGAAACCTATAAGAATATATACTACGTGGTACTGTTTTCTACTTAAAGAAAGAATTTGACAGATATTTTGTTGTCATTCAACGCAGTACTGTGTATGGATGTCGCTCGACAAAATCTTTAATCCAAGTAACCTTTATGTCGTAACGTTCGTAATTAATTATGATATTGTTAGCGTTAATTAATTGATATAACTGTAACTACATTATAATACTCTGTTGTAAACCACGGTCGTAACTCACTCATCGTATAGAGGCAAGCAACGTTAAACTATATACTGAAAATATGATGACTTGAAGTGATAAACGTAAACCAGAGTTGCTTGAGAGGGAATATCAATATAAGGCTATAGAGCAGTAAATTGCAGATCAAAAGTGATGTGACGTTAATTAGGAATAGAAGGATGCCGAATATTGTAGGCAATTTATTACTAACTCGTGTCTTATGAAATAAATGCCTTGAAGGAGTGCTGCACCTGCACAGAATACAGGAAGTCAGACCTGCCTAGTTTGAGTAAGACGGGTCGATTACACAGTGAGTTGTGATAGTTAAGTAGTTGATGTGTTGAACTTATGGCCAGTAAAATTGTAAGTTCGGTTACGTAATATGACGGTGGCAATGTTGTGCCCTAGGTAAGGCACTTTACTTCATACATCGTAGGGTAAGTCAGATGTCAGCATAGAAAAATGTGTCAAAAGTACCTTCGGACGAGTTCTATGTAAACACCAAGGAAATTTTACGTCGGCGGGTAAGAGGACACAGAGGTGAGCTAGAGCCACTCCGGATATCTTTCTTGTGGCAATTACGCGCTTTCTCTTATTTTTCCTTTGAATGAACTCTTGGGCCTCTAAATAATAACACTCTGGTTTTGTTTCATTTGGTGCCCAATCAGTTAAAAGTTATCGGTTGAGTAAAGTCTAAACAAAACTATAAGAAAAGAAGTTTGTTTCCCTGTATGCGAACTGCAACATGCTACATTGATCATTTGAACGCCCCGCGACAAAAGTTTACACACTAGGGAGATTTAACTACTTGGATGACCTTGGTAAACACTTAAATATAAACATCACAGGGAGCATAATTTTTGCAGCATGCCATCCTTATCAGCCACTGCGTTTTACCCTCGGGTAGTGCACTGTATTTTATATCCTCGGGTCTCTCCACACCTATCAGATGCAGCCAGCTTTCAACGTTTCTGATATGACCTCACAGAGTAACTGTAAAACCAGCTAATTTCAAATGTCAGAGAAGAAGTCTTGGCCCCTTCATTAATCCTTTTTGAAACCCTCTGCCCCAATTGCTTTCAGTCGCTACTTGGCATTTGGAAACGTTAAGATCAAATCTGTATAAAGAAAAACGTTACCGCGGGTGAAATCGGTTAACTTAAATTATAGAAATTTCGAAAATGATTTTTGAAAAATGTGTCAACTTTTTAGGGATACTTTCGTTGTCCAATAAGAGTTACGTCAATTAATGTTACCCTTGCTGTGCGAGTCCAGAAATGACAAATACCTTAGCGAAAAATTACTCAAGATTCTGTTTAGACAATGTGTTTTCGTGTCTGAAATAATATACCTTCTTGAAAATAGCGTCTACCATGGCCTTTATTTTCCTTGTGCACCTTCAACTTTCGTTTAATAACCGGCCATGAATAGGAGCAAATTTACTAGTAGTAAATCGGTATTGTGAAGAAACAGGGTAGAGTCTTACTCTTCTTAGACCTACAATTGCTCATCATCCAGTTTAGTATTACAGATTCACTGACTATAAATGGTGACCCTGACTTTAGCCGAGCATACAGTCGTCTGATGAGAAACCTGTTTCTTCGAATCATGGTGTTTCGCCTGTTGTAATGAGTATCCACGATGAAAGAATTCCTGATAACCGACATAAAGAGGCTACAAAGAATCGGGTCCCCGCCGTCTTCTTAGCGATACGCACATTTAACCAATTCCGCGTACCATCGCAAGTGAGAGCTGATATACCATGATATTCAGTGACGTCGTTACCAGAAACCGGCAGCATGTTTCTCTTTTCATAGAAGGGGATCCTGAGAAAGGACGGTTCGTAGAAGGAGATCCTTGGAAACAAAAGTTTACAGAAGGGGATCCTCGTGGGAAAACATTCATAGAAGGGGTTTACTTGGAAACAAAAACTCATAGAAGGGAATCCTTGGAAAGAAAAGTTTACAGAAGGGGATCGTGAGGGAAAGCATTCATAGAATGGGATCCTGGGGGAAAGCATACATAGAAGGGGATTCTCGAGAACCAAGCTTTATAGAAGTAGATCCTTGAGAACAAAAGTAGTGTAAACTAGTGTCTCGGGGATCCGTGGCTCAGTTTCCCGTGGTGTGTTTATCTTTACTTTTATTGCTCTTGCCTCGTCGATGAGTGGGTAACGATCAGTGGGTTGATGGCATAAACATAGCATTCTGTTTTAATGAAAAGGGAATATTTCTCGCAGGTCTCAAAGCCAAATGGTGGCCTGCGAATATGCCCTCGATGGGGAAATGGACCGAAGTTTCGGCAGAGAGGATGTCTTTGAGCAGTTAGCAGCTTTGCCAGTGGCAAAGGTAATGAAATCTAGGTCGAAAGGTTTCCAACGAAAGATGAAGAATGAGCAGCTTTGTTAGTGGGTGTATTTTTGTAGTTATCTATGAGGGATCGTAATATGCCTGTAATTGGCTTTACAGAGAGCGGGGGATGGGGGTGGTTGTCATAGTTAGTCCTGTGACAGTTCAACACGGCATGGCTACGGCGGAGTTGGTAAATTTACGAAAGCACTAAAGGCACTTAATTCCTTAGTAGAGATTCTGAGAATTAAAGGAGTTACTCTATTTAATAAAACACCAGAGAATACAAAAGTATTCGTGTGCACTATGGTGCTTATTGAACTTTGTGGCCGTAGCGTAAGGATTAGAGTAGAATGATCTCAAGAACATTGAAAGGACCGAGTTGAGCAGTTAGAGTAGCCTTTGCTTAGTTTTCGCGAAAGCTTTGAAGTAGACCTTACTCAGGGCTTGGGATAGACTTGTTTCAAGATCTTGAGTAGCCTAACCATACGACTTAGGGTAGCCTTGAGTCAAGGCTTGAAGTAGACTATTTCAAGAGCTGGAGTAAACGTAGCTCAACAGTTCAAGTAGATTTAAGGTCGTGGTTAGGCGGTAATTACAGTTAACGAGGCCATTAGATGGATATGGAAGAGGAATCTGATAGATTGATTCAGCAGACGAATCTAAATAATCCTTGCTGTGTTGGAGGTAATTCTAGGGTTACTGTCCTTAAAGATCAGCAAATAACATGTTCCGGGTGATGGGTTCAAGATACGTGTCGGTCGAATAAGAAAAAACACGAAAAAGGGGAACTATTTGACTATATGAGTTCTTTGAACAGGTTCCCGTGTTACCCTCTGTATGTTACTCGTGATTTGTATTTTACGTATCGGCCATGTTGGTACAGATGTTTAAGTACTATTTGGCCGATGTGTTATCTTCCCTGTTTCTCCCGCAATGCTGCGCGAAAGCTGAGGATGGAGGCCTCTATGCGTTATTATGAGTTTGCGTCACCCATATGATAAATTGTATTTTACTTTTAGTACCGACTTTGGCCATGAAATCGGTGTAAAAATGTAGTTGAAAAGGTATTTTACTAGGAAAGAGCTAGTCTGGTACCAGGTTGAGCGGTTGGCACGTAAAATTTTGTACCATTTGCAAATATCAGAGGCATCTTTCAAGATGCGCTGACGTAGCTTGCGTTGGAGACTCAAACAAACGCCTTTTTGAGGGATTTCATTTGTCTCTGCAACGCTGGCTATAGCTGATTTACCTCATATTCTCAAAACACCTTTATCTGGTGACACCTACAGTACAGTAATAGTCGAAATTCTTTCAGCTCTCAAAGCGATCAGGGCCGAACTTGCAAGCCATACTTAGTCGGAATGCTTCAAAAGCGCCACCCTCGCAATCCCTCAACCAAAACAGGTTTAACCTTTTACACTAAACTTCTTTTTGGGGGGGCTTGGAGAATCCAAGTCTTTCCTCGCCAAGGTTCATATCCACGGATTCCATGTTTCCCCAATCCTGCCCTTCGCAATGTTGTAGTTACGGCCTTTGCGACAACGCTGCTTTCCTTTATAAGACATTATGTATAAAATACACTCTCTGAATATTAGGTGCAAACATAACATTCATGGTCCGAGTATGTCGTCAAATAACAGCACTGTCCAAAATTGATTTGTCAAAATTATATTGATTTTATTGGTGGCAATCGATTAATCGCTGCTCGCAAAATAATCAAATATTTCATTGGAATGTACTTTTTAATTGAGTGTCTCCTTTGAACAAGAAAAGTGGTGTTGTGGCATATATCTTAATTGAGAGCTTTTATTGTACGGGAGGCGCGTATCGTTTTTATCTCCACTTTTTATGTCATAAAATTGTTGTGTTGCTACAAAAATCTTTATATGGCTGTTAGAGGGAAAATATTTTAAGTTCGATGTATGGCTAATGACCTGCGGTGCTTTCCATGCCTATTTGTACTAGTGATGCTTAGGTTATTGCGTTCTTGCTCCAATTTTCAGGGGGATATTTTTCACGGTCGCATGCGAAGGGTTCTTTCAAAGTTTGTTTGTCAATGTTTGTTACGTTATTAAGTGAATTGCTGTAATATTAGCAAAAAACATGGCTACATCAACCGGTACAAGCAATATGACTCTCGTTTCGGTTATTTTGTAAATGTTTTAGTTCTTTTGGTTTGCTGTTTGTATGATAATAGGAAGTAACTTGTAGTTTTTACAGTCATGCTGAGTATTATGCGGTAGCGGTACGGTAGAGGCACGAATACTGAATCACTGTTGTGGACCGTTCAGCTTTATGACTTCACTTTACAGTTATAAAACGGATACCAGGTGTGAAGACTTCTGTTGTATCTTATCGCTTCTATAAAACCAATTGTCTAATATGCACAATTTTAAAATGCCACTCGATTGAGTAGTAAAGAGAAGAATTGTATAAGTTTTGTGCGTGTTTTTTTCCTTCTCAAATTTTAGGAGATGAGACAGTTTTTGTAAAGGCCGAAATGCCCTAGCGGAAGTTTTCAAACTTCGTATCCTTGCTGGCTTGAGAATGAGTCCACAAAGCAAAGCGCAGAGCTCCAAAAATTGGTGTACTGCCACACTATCAAAGTTATCATTCACTTAGCCAAAACTAATGGTAAAAATCTTTCAGAAGGACAAACCCCGCACTTTCGCAATCAAAACTACTGAATCCTTAGACATTTTTAGCGTCTTACACCGTAGGGAGCCGGACAAAAAGTTTTTGTGCCCTGTAATTGGTCCAAGCGTTCCGCAACAGCAACGCGAGATCGTTAAGTGGCTATTGACGTAGTCGGCGTGTTGGCAATATTTTAACTCTTGACATTTCGGGACATAACGGACATGAGAAGCGCTGATCGTGCGTAATGAACAGAGGGGAATATTCTTTTAAAAAAACATTCCCAAATCCCTCCTCCCCCCTTTCCCCCGGAAAAGACCACCACCATTAATTATAATCAGGCTGGTAAGCTAGCGTGTCAGTTGTATATTACCAGTGCGAATAAAGTGATGCAAGTAAGGGAGGAAGTTTCGTAATGTAAATTGAAATTAAATGTTCCTAACTTACCTCTTGGTTAATCAGGTGTTTTTCCCGACCTTACCTACCAATCTATTCAGATGAGTGCTGTACGTGCTTAATTGGCGTTGAAGACCAGTCAATAAGGCCGCTTGCTATAGGAAAGGGAGAGTCCAAATTCTCAGTAAAACGTTTTTTTGGAATTTAAGCGCAAGCGTCGATAGTCAGGGTTTGCGGTGGTGTTCGAGCGGAATTTTTAAAGGCGGATACAAATTTTAACAAAGTGTACAGCAGTATTCGAACGTCTACCGCACCATCCATGAATCTTGTTACATGTGTAACCCTTTCTATGTGATAAAATTTCTAGTTCTTTGCTGATGAACACTTCGATATATTTATTTACAGGCAACAGAAGGGATAACAAGTACTAGCTTCGAGATTGCCCGTCCGGCTACCATTAAAAGTGACTCAACTGGACACAAAGTGTCAATTTGCCAGATTGATTTTACTCCGCAGTTCGAGTACCAGTCTGTTCCGAAGCTTGTGGCGCATGCATTTTTGAAAGCAAAAGTAAAGAATCAGTCACAGTATGCTTTGTTGGCAGGACCAGCCAATGTCTTCTTGGACAACAATTTCCTTACAAAGGTAAAATTATTCAGTGTCGGTCGGCCATTGTAGCTTAAGCAAAGACCATCTACGGACACCTCTTTAATGCTATCTTTGTGCATAATGTTTTGATGCTACACACAACCATGCCTCTAACCCTTTGTAGCTACCTAAGTATTTAATGTTTATTTTTTGACATAAAGGGCGGGCAGCACTTTTCGTGGTCCCACTGCTTATCCGGGGGCTGCACTGAGAGATTACCAACACTTTTCGTACTAACTTCTTGTCCACTCTTATCCTCTCCTCTTTCTGTTATCTTTTTTTCCTTATTTGTCCCCTTTTCCCTCTTGTTAACTATCTTCGCTCCTTTCCTGCGTTGCCTTCGTCGTTAGCATCTTATACCCCCACATTCCTTTGACTCATTTTCGTTCCTCTTGCTTTCATCCTCTCTCGCCATCTATTCCATTCGTCCCGCGTTGGCAAGAAAAGTAGCACTTCCTTTACGTTAAGGAAGTCCCTTTATAAATTAGGTTCTAGTTACGGTGCTGCCGAAAATTTATAACTTGGGACATGAGATGTAGAACATAAATAGAAACAAGGCAATTGCTGCAGAGACACCTCCGACGTCAAGAAGCCCGAAGACTTTCAATGGTTGCCGAGCATGACTGATGGTAACAGAGTGTGTGTATAATTTATTCCTTTTCACTCAGAGAAATATTTAAGAAGGATGAATTTAACCCATTGCTGTAATACGGATGCCTTGTTCACCAAAATAAACGTGCTTCTCACGAAGTTTTTCGTCTTTGAACTTATGTGGTGTTATTTCGTTTTATAACAATCTTATTTACCCACTAAGCATACCGATTTCCCAATGCCTTTGAAGACATTGTTATTCTCTTTTTCAGTCAACCTTGACGGCTGTCAGCCCATCAGAAGAATTTGATGTCTCACTTGGTGCAGATCCGTCAGTAAAGGTTACTTACCATCCGGTCAAGAAATTCAGACAGACATCAGGTCTGCTGTCGAAAACAACTACGATGAGCTATCATCAAGTAATCACAATTAAGAATACTAAACAGCGACCAGTGAAGATTACTGTAACGGATCAATTACCAAAGAGCACCGAAGAGAAGATCAAGGTATTGTATTATTTTCTGTATGTTTTTCGTCCTGATAAAATTAGTACAGGAGGAAGCTAAAATTCTGAAGCCTGTTTGTAGACTATAGTGTTGCTTACTTATTAACTCTGCGCATTAACTCTGAAATGTTTATGGTGACGTAGCCAATACTCGTGATATCAGCATCCTGTGTTCTACTGCATCCAAAACTCGTGGTATCCTGTGTAGAATTGATTGAATATGATTTTAAGAGGACAGCTCAAAACTGATCTCGTGATTGCTTCAACCTCGTTTTCCTTTTAAAGGTAGCAAGTGGATATTATTTATGTTTGAGTTAAACTGATATGATGGTCTCCCAAGCAGGGTTATAAGTTTCATCGAGAAGAGAGGATTTGAAATATTAGTTAGAAAAGAACACTAGAGAAATAGAAAAGCATGTCACCATCGGGGATCGAACCCGTGACCCACGCTTTTGCGGCGTGCGCTCTAC
>JAAAKM020005709.1:0-10916 GCA_010016025.2 Alatinidae sp. Z8VKAUB7J3 | reverse complement strand
AACCGGTCAATGGCATTTCACTAATGATTCCGTTATTAAATTTTATCTACAAATTTTGTAGTACCAGGAATCTTTTCCGATACTTTCATACCGTCTACCTGAGGGCATGAGGTTTCAGCAAAGGAAAGATTATCCGCAGACACCTGGTCAGTGCCCGAAGGCATAGAAACCTGGGGATTCTTCTTTAGCAAGAATTTTCTCTGAGAAATCTGCAGAGTTGGACACCCAATGTCGTAGATTAAAACCTTCTTTCTTCATAACAGATTTAATGTTCTCGTAAAGTGAAAATGCTTCAGAAAAGTTTGATGCCCCACCAGCAAAATCGTCAACCTAAAGTGACTGTAAAATTTTGTCTTTCAAGTCGAGGTTGTCAGTCAAAACTGTGTCTAGGTGGTGGTGTATTGTATCGTTCAGTAAAAAAGGTAAACAACTTAGAATAAACAAACAAAACCCTTGTAAAAGCTAAGTTAATGATCTGCGGGTCGAACTAGTACTATCTTGCACCAACAAAAAACGTAAAAGTGCTCGATCATCCGGGTGCACATAAACATTCAAAAATGCCTTATCTCAATATTGGTACACAATGCATACTTATGTGTATGATGAAGCATCAGAACATCAACTAACAACGGGCTCAAACTAGGGCCAGTGTGTAAACACTGGTTCAAACTGACATTGTCAGGCAACATCGTATGGTCAGATGCAAACGGGAGGCAAACCTCATAATGCTGACCATCAACACAGGCTTCTCAGCAAACTGAATGCCTAACATTTCTAAATCCCAAAACTTCTGAACTGATTTATCAAGATCAAAAGCTGATGAAAATGGTGCAGATTCAATTCTTAATACATGGCATACATTAACGCTAACATTCTCACTTTCTACCAAGGACACTGGGCCAGATAGAGTCCAACCAAACTTGGTTGAAAGAGCGACGGGAGCATACGGCTCTCCCCTACGAATTTTGCCTTCAAAAAACATCCCAATAGTGATCTGCCCCAATCAAAATACGAATATCTAATTCATCACGATCAAAATAATCACTAAAAATTAAGCCTTGTAAATGAGAATAATCACTAACACAAAAGTGAGAGGGAACAGAGATGGGCGTACAAATAATCGGAACAGAATAAGCACCAATATCTGCAAAGGAATTATTTTGAGTTCGAATAGATAACTTATTCTTGCCAGCTCTAACGGTTTGAAGTAGAGAGGAATTACTGCGATTTGAGACGGATAGAACGGTGGTTTCTGTAGAGTGAACATTCACTTTCATGTCCTCCTTAGAATATGAATCGCAAATGGTGAGATTGTGTCGTCCTCCACACTGGCAATATCGATAATTGGAAGAGCAATTTCGAGCAAGATGGCCTGCTTTTAGACAGCAAAAACATTTCCCATTTTCCCTTAGGATTCCTTTTCTAGAGATTAAATCCGTAAAAATGGTACACTTAAAACTTATTTGGCCTCCTTTGCAAAGCGAGCACCATGGACTTGATGCGTCCTTTTTCTGTGTCAAGAGAGCAGCTGTTCTTGATGGCTGTACCACGGCAGCAGATGCCCCGTGTCGATCGGGGTAGCAGAAATAGTTGCACATTTCCTAGGAGAGCATCATCTCTTAGTAGAATGTCATGTCTAGTATTTATAGACTTTACCAAGGCATTCGACACTGTCTCCAAAAATTTGGATGTACTGAAGAAATCATCAACCTGATTAAGTCATTCCACGATAAAATGCAAGCCAAAACCTCTTATGAAAGCGACTTCTCCATTAAGTTTGATATGACAAATGGTGCAAAACAAGGCTGTCTGCTGGCACCCTTTCTCTTCGCACTGTATCTGACAGCCATGCTGGAGATTGCCTTCCAGGACACCCACGAAGGGATCAACATAAGGGCAAGGAAAAACGCAAAACTATTCCAAGTATCACAGTTCAAAGCTCCAACCCGCACAACCTTGAAACCTGTAGGAGAGATGTTGTTTGAAGATGACAGTGCCCTTGTGACACCTTTGCTAAAGCCGCCTCACAGTTTGTTTTTAAAATCAACATCAAGAAGACTGAATGGCTTTACTGACCAGTAGATTAAGTAAATGCAACACCCAGTATTATCACCATCAATGGAAAAGCTCTGACAGCATGCACCAAATTCAAATACCTGGGTATCACAGTAACAAACAACAACCTGGATACGAAAATATCAAACAGAATGGGAAACGCAAGTCGCACCTTTGCAAAACTCCAAGAAAGGCTGTGGAAAAACAGACACCTCACCCTTTCTGTCAAATGCAAAGTCTAACGTGCAGAAGTACTCTCTTCTCTGCTCTATGGGGCAGAAACGTAGACGATATACCGCTATCAAGTCAAAAAACTGCATGTCTATATGATGTGACATTGAGACAAATCATGGCATCACATAGAGGGACAAGATCGCAAACATTGAAATTCTTACCAGAGCCGGCCTACCTTCAATATGAGACATATTGAAGGGCTTAGATGGTTATGACATGTCCACAGAATGGAACCAGACAGTTACTATATTCGCAACTGCAAAGCGGCACTAGAAAACGGGGTTGACCCAAATTGAGATTTAAAGACGTAATGAAGAGAAACATGAAGCATCAAAGCATTAACAGCAGCACTTGGCAGGTGGTAGCAACCGGCAGAAAAACGTTGAAAAAAATTGATTAAACCTCCAAAAATAGTCATTGTCGCCTCAACCGACTGCAGAAGAAGAAGAAGAGAAGGATACATGAGGACATGCAGTCTTTGATGCATCAATTTGAATTTAAATGACGCACAAGTTCCTCTCTTTTAGAAACTCAGGGAACTGAGCTGTGTACATTTCCGTGTTTTACTGTTTGCTGCCATGTGAAGTTTGATTTTGTGTTGAGTCATCATGGGGTGAATCAATGCAGAAATTGTTGAAGTGACGATTGACATAAAATTAAATTACAAGTGACAATAAATTACAATTGACAATTAAGAGTTGCCTCAGCTACAGAACCTCGAAATTCCACTAATACCACAGTGATTATACGAGATTGAATATTACAGTGTTGACAAGTTTACAATGGAAAAAGGAAATTGACGTTTTCTCCATGTTTCACAATAGACCAGACAGTATCTAGAAGATGGGGGTTAGAATTTTTTGGCATTTGCTTAAATCTCAAAGGTTGGAAAACAGAGCGAGTTGCCGTTGTGATAATAACAGTGATGCTTAGAGGTAGTTCGGGAAAATTTGATAAATAAGGGTAACACGGACATTTGATCATGTTAACATGTAAATTTTTAAAAGGTTTTGGTTTACTTGACAATGTTTAACCTAAAGTCAGTAGCTCGCCTCAAAGCATTCCGACCATTATATATTAAAGTACTCAGCAGACACATAGCAAATACTATATATCCATCATGAGTGGGGCATTACCACAATAGTTGGGTCTTTTCACTAAGGGAGCTGAGGGGATTCGAACACACAACCCATTGGATTGAAAACCCAAACCGTAACCATTGGGTCAATAAGTTCAATAAGCAAGGTAAGAAATTTTCAAGTCAATCTTGTCGTGTTTTATCCTACACTAAGTGAGTATAGGAAGATAAATTATATTTTTATTTATTGTGCTTTGGTTTTGAGCCTTCTTTAGTGCCAAAGGTAGGCCTATACAAGTACTCAGCTTATGAGGTTTGCAATATGATGCTTGACAATAAGTAGGGAACATACCTGAGCATTCCTATTCCTGTATCTTCTTCAAAAATGCAATACAAAACATTTAGGTCATAAAATTTTGTAACATCGGTAATGATTATGACTCTAGCTTAAGATCAGACACTTACTGATCCCCAAATCCAAAATCTTTTTTTTTTGCTTTTGGAAGACAAAATTAAGGCAAATATGATTAATCAACGTATATAAATATAGTATTCTCTTGGTGACGCTTTAGCCAGGAATCTTACCCTCAGGTTTCTTGTTTTAATTGGGAGGGAGGGGGCAGAGTATCTACGAACAAAAGTGAAGCTTGGTGCCAGGCAGCATCTGATCTTTTCCCCGTTGTGCATCTTATGTGCCCTTCCACACTTTAACCATCGACATTTTCAGAGTTCCACTCTTTAGTTTTAAGGTTGTCAATTTTTAAGGGGGCGACAGAGGCGTCCTCGCGTTTACTAGTAACAGGCTTGCCTCTTTGTTTTAGGGACCTTCTTAAACAATGGTCGACTAGTCAACTAGTAAACTGATTGCAGATGGACAGCACTAATACACATACAGCTATTATATTACAATTAATTCATGCGTATATGTCCAAAGGTTCAATTCCTCGTTGAAGATAATGAAAATTCAAGGATAAAAATTTCATATATTGTATTTCTGTAATAGTAAGTCAATTCATCACTTTCACTAAGCAAGTGTAGCTTTAAAGACTTTATAAAATTTGCAGGTGATATTTGACAGATAGCTTGGTAAGCTTATTACACAAACGGGTACCTTTATATTATATATGCTGTATTGCCTGGTTCTGGTTTTTGCTAGGCTTCCACTTAAGTTAAGATCTGAGAAGCGAATTTCTGTTGTGTTTTCTTGACAGTAATAGGTTTTAAAGGTAAGAGATTATTTTGGATACAAAATATAGTGATTTAGGTATTATATATAGCTAACTCTTAAATGTGGGGAACTTTTGTTCCTTCATAAATGATCAAGTATTCCCTGCTGTTCTCATAGAGTTCTAATATGGTTTCACATATAGTTCTCATTGCTTTCTTTTGTAGTCTATGTATTTTATTTTATTTTGTCTTCGGGACGCTGGCCTAAGCCATTTTTGCAAAGCTACAGTAATTGTGAATAAATATTAGGCTTAAGGGTAAAGATAATTACTTACCTGTTCATAACTCCTTAATCTCTTTGACAGCTTATGTGCAACGTCATTTATGTCCACCTGCCAAGTTAACTTTTATACAAGAATTGTACCTAAAAATTCAATAGAGTCTTTTCTTAGAATATTATTTGTGCCAATTATCAGAAGAGGTAAATCCAATGAGAGATTTTGGTGATGAAAACAATGCATTTTTGTTGTGTGTGTTGAGAGTCAATTTGTTAACTCTGAGCCAATCTTCAATATTATTAAATTGCGTTAAGTAACAGATTCATTCTGTTAAACGTTTTTGCCATACACTGATCATGTCAATCGTATGGAGTGAAATGAGAAAGCTATTACGATGAATTTAATGGAAACGAGAGGACAAAAACATGTCGTAGAACACCTTTTCTGCCACTCTTGTTATTGTTATTGGCACAAATTGTAAACGGAGTACCGGCTTCTTTGTTTTGATAAATTTGACGTCTAGAGTGGTAAGATGAAAAGTTGGTCTGACTTTGGCTAACATCTTAAAGGAATCATCTTAATAGTCGTCAGCACATGATGTGTTGTCAATTAAATGCTGGCCTATTACCATGTCAGTTTTGGGATCTGTTTTCTTGACTATGTTTATGCGATTGAGTAAAATTTTGAAACTTTACTGCATCTACTATTGAAAGCCAGTACATGTTGGGCGATTTTGTCATGTAGCATCTGCAACATACGACCTATATATTTCCTTTCACAGTGACACGTGAATTCATAAACTAATAAACTTTTATGTGCGACAGTTAGTACGTCTTTTAGGGCAACAGGCAGCAGCTTTTGGGTGGAAGAAACAACGTGCGGTTGTACCGTGGGAAAACTTGTTGGCCACAGCAGTTTTTATCCTTTGTCAAAACTCAAGAAAACATTCCCAACCCACGGTAGTCGCAAATTTACTGGGCACTCACTGTGCAAGAAAATATATAGGTCGTACCTCGCAAAGGTTACAGGACATAATCATGTATCCATTACTCAATGCAATATTCAAATGTTGTACCAATAACCAACGTTTCATTTATAAAATCATTATTGACTGTTTGGTACAGCTGGTCAATATTGTTAACAGAAAAAATTTTCTTTGTTTCCAAATGATATAATGTCTCTTTTGTTTAAGTAGATGTTTTAAGTTGTGTATGTAAAATTTTAATAATAGAGGCGCGAAAAATCGAACCTTGTGGAACTCCATACTTAAGTCGAAGATATGCAGTTCTAGTACCAGAGACATTAAAAAAACGTGTGGTCTGCTCTATCAAATGCGTTTGGGAGATTGATAAAAACTTGCAAAGGAAACTGTGTCAATTGCCTCTGTAATTTTTTTCTGTTTGTTTACTAATTACTAATTCAGCTGAGTAGTTATTCGGAAATCCAAACTGTTTTAGAACAAGACTCTACTGTCTTTGTAAATTTTCAATATACAATGTTCTCAAAGATTTTATGATTGGTAATCGGCAAAAAGTTCAAGAAATATGCCAGTTTTTAATGACTTTTTAAATATATCTAAGAGAGGAAATGACAACTCTTTTGATGCTGTGGCAAAAATGTTTGTAGTAAACCCATCACACCCTGTGGCGTTTTTTAACTTTAAGGCACTATATTTTGCAACCCAGAAAATCAATATTTGAACAAACACTTGTCATCTCTAAGCTATCTTCTGTAAATGTCCAATAAGATGTTATTTTCATTCTTTCAAAGTGTAAACATTGGTGTCATAAGTAACGAAACTGCAATATCAGATGGAGAATTGTTCAATTACTCGTTTGTTAAGAAAACCGATGTTAGGGATTTGGCAAGTGATTTCTGCTAGGAACAGAACAATTTTTGTCACCTTTCAATCAGAATGCCCCCTCACTGTACTCTTGTACGCTTTTAAAGAATCAGTCATAATGCATTCTCAAACCACCGTTGTTTTGAAGACTGTAGGAACTTCAATGATAAAAAAGATTTCTTTATATAACCAGTCAAACGTTTCTACAGGAATCATACAGGTTAATATGAGGATTTTGAAATTTTCCCCTAAACTCTTATTATCAAATGCCTTTGTGTATTATATGTAATTTTGGTCAACTGAAGTTAGTAAGGAATCTTTGTGATTAGATTTTGAATCAAAAACAAAGTATTAAAGCATAACAAAATAATGTAAACAGGCAGGTTAACAAAGAGTTAATTCACTTTTTAGCAAAAACATTGTTGATGTTTCTCCTCGTGCGTGCATCTGGCTAGTTAAATGGTCGACTCCCTTGGTACAGAGGATCATAAAATGTCCATTATTCTTTTCTAGAGCAAATAACTTAAGCTGGCAAATCAACATCAAGTGTTAAGCAGAATAAATAGGTTTTAAGCAACTCGTTACTGTCACTCTTACAAAGGTGCAATACACTGTCCATTGCTTGTTGCATAATGTTGATGACACGTATACTCCGGCGAGAATGTCAATGTTTGCCTGTATCACACAGTTTTTTATTGCCACAGACTGCCGATCAATGCCCGTAGTTTGCGATTCAAAGCTCTACGTCAAATGCAGAGTTTAAATGCAGAGTTTACTAAATATTTTTGCCGAGACTTCGATTTTTCGCCCACATTTCAAAGCTGCCCTTGAAATCAAGCTGTCCCAAGGACATAGTCGCCTGTATAATGAAACAGAATTCTTTCACTGTGAACGAACAGCCATTAATCTTAGGAAAGTGAAATGTGATATTGACTTTAATATCTTATGTGAACGAAACAAGCTGCTTCCTAATCATACAAGAATTGAGATTGCTCAGTGATTCTTCATGTATATGTATTTGCCAATACATATACATAGTTCATTAACACGACAAGAAAAATAAGATGCTTTCAAACTAGTTATTGGTGCTGCTTCTTAAAGAAGATAAAATCACATTGCCTCCCATACAAATCCAATTGGGATCAATCAATCAGCTTGTAAAAGCACTCAACAAAGAAAGTAAATCTTGTGACAATAAATGTATATCATTTCCTTGATGGTTGATGGTGCTGATGTTGGGAAGCTCATTAACGATAATGAATGCCTTAATTCAATGAATGACTTGGAGTTTCATCCTTTGACATCCCTCATTGACATGGTACAAAAGATCTTAGTCAATAGCAGGGCCCGAAAACTTTAAGGTACTGGGAAAGTCGTTTAAAGTCTACAGGGCATAGGTATCAATATGGGTACTATGGTTCATTACTTACAAAGCCATTTGGATACATTTCCAAATGGTTATGTAAATAAGAAAGGAGATGATGAGCAAGGAGAAAGATTCGATTAGGATATCAAAACAATGCAGTAGCGCTCATAGGACAGGTGGGGCAAAAGAATAATAGCTTACTACTGCAGGGGTATTAAACTGAATTTAAGCAATATTGCGCATAAAAGAAAATCAGCAAAGAGAGGGTTCCTTACCATGGTTCTCATATTTATGAGGGTTTTATTTTCCTTGCCACATTTTGAATGAGTTGATAAACTACTCGCTTTTCTTGGTACATTCAACTGAGTTCTTTAAACACGTAGGGGCTGATTGCTATTGCAAAAGTAGTATTTCTAGATAATCAGGCCTATACTTGTTGATTTAAATACAAATTGACAGGTCTTTCCTGTTTCTCTTTAAGAATTATTGCCCTTAGTCAATAGCATATGTACAGAAAATATATGAAAAATATGCTGTTTTTCCCCAAATGAGACATTTCTGTGCTGCATTAACAGTAGCTAACCAAGAAAAACCAAGTTCATGTTCTGATTCAGCGTCCTCAAATCACCTAAAATATATTTGGAATCTCGACACCATTTCAAATAATTTGTTGTTGACCATTGTTATTGCAATTTGAAGATGTAATTACAATTATAACCGATAATAGGGTGAACATAAATTGGCAAAAGTTGTTGTCCTTCCTCTTCCAAGCGGAAGTCTCTTTTGGCCTACAGATTACGTCAACCCATCCTTTCAAGGTACTATACAGAACTTTCATTTATCTTTTACGCAAGTCATTTTGAGGCACAGACGCGATATTTTTATTTGCCAAACTGTAAGCAAACGAGTCTCAGCAAGATATATGCCTAACTGCTGGTGATAGAGCCAAAGTTCAAGCAAACTAAAAACAAAAACGTTCTGTGTGAGTAAATCTTGAATTATCTAGATCTCTGTTTATGTACATTTTTTGCACTATAAGTATGTCAAAATTTCGATATGACAAAGTGAATAAAACCCAACCCAGAATTAAGATAGTCAAACCATGTATATACTCACTCTAAATTACACTCCCTCCCCTTGTACACACTTGTGGGCTTTTTTACTAGCCCCCTCCTCCTGCAGCTCCATACAAACTATATGAATGGCCCCTTACATGGTCATAGTATCCAAGTCGTGTTTCATGGCATTAGAAATGTCGGTCTAAACGTGACTCTAGGTTTGGCCATTTACATCTTCTTCATTTCATAAACGAATACACTTGTTTCTGTATCTGGTAGCTTAAAGGCTATAAAAGAAATTGAGCGTAATTTTGTAATTCCTCTGGATTTCTACTCCTCTTACCCCAAAGGTTTACCATGTGGTCTATGCTTCTGTACCCCTGTCTGATTTTATGCACGTCTCATAAACGGCGAAATTTCTAGATACTTCAATGTAAAACAGAAAACTAGCTTTACACACACTCAAATGAAAAGACATGGAATTTATTTCAATCAATTTTTATCAAAACCTCACTCTTATTTTTTCAAGTTAAAAGCATATTTTGCTGACATTCGTTCCATTTTCAGTTGATGCCAAACATATTTGTTAGTAGCGTACAAATGCTTTTTGGGGGAAAGTGTATGTTCAATAAACTAATCAAGTCATGCACTTCTGAGCTCGAAAACATTCCACAACTTAAGTGTGGACGTCTATTTCCTAGCTAATATTCCTGACATGATCCTGTTCATAATCCTGTTCTAAGTTCACAAAACTGTGTATTGGCAGCTCCTATGTAGAATTACTTTTCAAGGAAGGGGCAAGTTGCCAATACATCTGTTCTCACTAGTGCATTGTAAATACAGATACAATTTAAAAAAGGAACATCTATATAAATTTTGATGCACCTTTGGTTAAACCTATTGCAATCATGTACAACGGTATCTCTGCATTCCACCACATACTACTCACTTACAAACAATTATGATATTTAAATTCCCAAATTGCAGTTTAAATTTCAGCATACTTAAATTATTAAATTAAAATTAGTCCAACGGTGACTGGTATTTTGAATATACTTTGCTTCGAAATGAGTTTAATGAGTGTTGGACTTATGATATCAAGTATCACCTGTTGTTAAACTGAGTGTATTTTTTCTCTGGAGATAAGCTTTATGATCCATTACAACAAAAACACTGTCTGTTAGGAATATATAATCAGTTATCCGCCCACCCCTAATAAAGTTCGTTGTCCTCATCAATTCAGCATGAAAATCATGTGATGTTGCATAATTCGAAATTGCGTAGGTAACCATGTGCTTTAATGATGTATAAATGACATTATTTTGTAATTAGTTGGAGAGTCAGGTCAGGTCAAGTTGCGCTTGCTACTGGTAACATGTAAACTGGTACAACCTGTTTCATGGTCGGGCAGTCGGCGACTAAACCGGCTCCCCCACCTAAACCAGCCATTGAAGAGTGTACTGGAAATATCAGGGAAAGACACAAGGAGAGGAAGGGAGAAGCTAAAGCCAGAAACAAAGAAGTTACTGAAGAAAAGACGTGAAATGGCAGGAAAAGATCACAGTGCTAGGGAGAAGATTGAGTACAGTGAACTGTGTAAGACGATCAGGAAAAGGATGAGAGAAGACATCAGAGAACACAACACCATGAGAATCAAGAAGGAGATTGAAAGTGGGAAAGGCCTCAAGAAAACCACCAACAGCAAAGAAGGTTGCAAGATTCGGATACCGGATTCGGATTCGGTCACCACCAACAGAGAAAGAATACTTGAGAGATGTGCAGAGTTCTACGAGGACCTCTACAAGGATGCAGCCCAGAACATCATAAAAGTACAAGC
>JAAAKM020005708.1:0-10916 GCA_010016025.2 Alatinidae sp. Z8VKAUB7J3 | reverse complement strand
AGATATATAAGTACTCAGCAGACACATAGCAATTATTATATATTTGTCACGGAGTGGAGCATTACCACAATAGCTTGTTTTTTTTTCACTAATGGAGCTGAGGGGATTCGAACCCACGACCCATTGGTTTTGACAGCTATTGTGGTAATGCTCCACTCCGTGACAAATATATAATAATTGCTATGTGTCTGCTGAGTACTTATATATCTCTTATAAGACTTACTTCTGTTGCAATAAAAGCTTATAAAAAGTAATTTATTTACATTATTACTAACATTACGAAGATAAAACTTGCTGAGAGAAAAGGCGTAACTATCCTAGAACCCTTTCCCTTATCTATCTATGTTTGGTAAGTGGGACGTTGGTATTTTGTTTATTTTTAACGAAATGGATATCCCGGCTGTTGCAACTCTATCATAGTAGGTAAGTTCATTGTTCAACCTTACACATAAAAAGCTGTTAGCCTACTATTTACGTTGAACTCTCAGCCTAGTAATGGCCTACATACTGAACTCTAGCCCAGCAGTGGCTCTCGAAGTCGTTGAGGAAATAGAGGGAGGCGCTCTAAGAAGACTGGTAATAGAGGTTAGATTACAGATTAGTGGCAATTGATCATTTCATATTTTAAATTTTGTGTGGTGGTTATAAATGCTTGTTTCACGTGTTACACTGTCTGCTGCTGACTTTAATGCCAACGTCTTGTTTAAGCCCTACAATTGTTAAACGTGATTATCTAAGGGCGCTAAGGACATGTCTCGGAAAATAAGGGGGCGGTTGGACAAAGGTTAAGAATCACCGCTCTGGGGCAAATGATTCGGAAGCGCTTCTTCACCAATATACACAGTTCATTGATTATTAAAGAAAGCTCATATGACATGGTCATGTAAGCTAAAAAATTTCATACCTTCACGTGTAGCTGAGCTGGAAAACAAGGCAGGCCCAATAAATTGTCACTCAAACCAGACTTTTCACTTAAGTAACGATTTGCTGCCAATCCATACAAAGCACGTTCCGTCTTGGCGCTTCTCTTTCAAATGATGTCCAAGGAACTCGCTCCTTTATGTTCAGCCTTCCTGGATGAACGTCGGTGGTTTGTGAGGTCATGACATTGTTTCCTTTGACTCAATAGAAGACCGAGTATCTGCTGCATCTAACGTGCAATTTCAGCTCTAGTTTTTGATGCTCTGAATCTGAGAGCTTTATGACCTCGCAAATCTCCAAAGTCTGTTGTTAGTAGTGACGTCATAACTGCGACCTCGGTATCTTTATAACTAATTGACCCATGCCCTCAATGATAGTCCAAAAGACTAGCAATAATCCACTTGAAATTCTTTGATAATAACTGAAAGTACAAATCTCGAGAGCTCTGCAAATACAAGTAGTGTCACACAATAAATTCATTTCAGTGCGTGTTTCTGTTGAGATTCCCTCATCAAAGCTCTTTCACTTGCAGCCGCCGTTTCAAGTAGAGGCCTTCAACTTACATTTTTCATTGTTGCGTAACTTCTGAATGGCGGCCGCCTGAAGAACATTTGCATTTTTCTGCATTCAGGTAATCTGATGCTATTGATAGGTCGGAAAAATCTCTCTTATTGTCAAGAGCACCTATATGGTGATAAAATCCTTGTTATTTCGAGGAACTTTACGTATACCGAGACTTCTACATTTCAATGCCGACATTTTTTGTCTTTACGCACTTTGTATTCGGTCTCAAATTCACTGTTTGCCGTAAAACAGTCCCTGGAGGACCACGTATTGTACTTACTAACAGAATTGAAATCGATATCGTGGAAATTTCATATCATTTTCTGTTGATACCGTTGTCGGTTATTGCTCAGTAGTTTTAGGGTAGGTTGATGGTCCGGAAGTTTTCATACAAAAAAGGTGCTCACATGTTGGCTACATAATTGACGACGAAATGAATTTTAAAGCCCTTTAGCCCATAAGGTAATCTTTACACATAGGGCTAGTCACATTTCACACCAAATTATCCCAGCCTTCGGGACCGCCTGGCGACCTGTGCTTCTCGGCGCAGCTAATTTGGCCACAGTTTAGAACTAAGACCATTCAATATAGTGCGCGCCACTTTTTATATATCGAAAAGATAAACTGAACAGATAAATTGTAGCCACTTTATTAAGGCCTGTATCTTTTGGTAAATGTAATAAGTGCACCATTCGATAAAAATGTCGAAATTTTGCATTAAAACAAACAGCTTGTTGGCAAAAAAAGCTGCTCCACGGGGTTAGCCGTCTTGCTCCATTATCAACAGTGTCAGTTCCTGTTTATACTTTGGTTAAATTGGATTATTTTGTTATACCTACGATTGCCCGCTTCGTGCTGACTCCCAGCGCGAAAGGCCACGTTGTATGTCATTAACCGAACAGCTTTACTTTTTTAGTCTAAAATAACTTCCCTCATGAAAGATGGTGTATTAAGATAAAGGGAACCCCTGATGAAGACCGAAGGAAAAGAACGCACCCCGGGGAAAGGCCCCACTGCTTATCGGAGGGCTGCACTGAGAGATTGCGAAGGGAAAGAAATAACACAATAAGAAATAGAGTGAAGGTTAGGCATGTTTGAAAGATCACATTACCGAAAAAGACAAAGACTTGTGAAACTCTACTATTTATGGCAATGAATGAGTCGAAAAGTGTTAGAATATAAAAAACAAATAATATCGAAGGGACAACACTGTAGACATCCCGATGGCGAAAAGGGTGGGACTTGTTATCTTTGTGTAATCATCGGGATACCAGTAATGGTATCGCTGGATGAAAACTACCGTGGAGGAAGACTGAAGTACTACGCCTCTTTTGTCTTCCTTCTCAATCTGCATACTAAACTCTAAATTACCGTCGATTAAAATCTTTCCCATCTCTCGCAATTACTTCAACTGATTTTAAGCAATGAGGCCAACCGTTTCTATTAGGATGCAATATCGCTTTGCTCTCTGAAGTGGAGAGATGAGAGATGCGGATAATTCTGTATGATAGTGAATATGTGTCTCTGTGTTGTTATAAAGCCATGTTTTGTTACGCGGTTATTTGGTAGGAAGGGCTCTTTATTTTCAGGGTGACTGTAAAACGCGTAAGTTTCCATTAGGCCTAAGGGTTAACAAAATCAATGGATGTTAAAAACCATGCAAAATTACCGCGCATGCTCACTCTTTGATGGAGTTTATGTGTATTGTATAACTTCCGGTATGGCTTGCAATCGTGATAACATTCTAAATTTGAATGAGATAACCTCTTTACAACTGAACAGCTAAACGTACGAATTTTTTGATTAGCCAACACACCCGTGTTTACACACCATAAGATGGCTCAGTAGAGAATGTTAGAGATAACTGTAGAGAGAGTCTGCTTTGAAACCCTTGCCCTCATTGCTGGGTTTTTGTGTCAAGAGAAATCAGGATGGAATAGGAGCATGCACAAGGTTTTACACATAAAAATATTCGCAGTCTCTTGTTTTTGACAGATTTGTAATAGTTTATTATCTGAAGAAATTGTTTACAATGAACAGAGGCGCAGGTATATAGAATTCCCATGGCCATTCTGTTTCCTTTTCTTTGAGCATCAGCTAATATGTTGGTCATGTTTCATCGTGCATGCACTCACTCCAACATCGTAGGCTTAACCTCCTCCCTGCTTGAGCGTATTACCAAAAATGAGCAATTATTCCCTGCTTTCAATCAAAGTGAAATTTAGGTTAGTGGGCACAAACAAAGGTACCACAGAAGTGGTAGTAATCTGTTAGAGGGAACTCGACCCCATGGTCGTCTGAAACAAAGAGGCGGGAAACCATAGCTTTTGCCATTCTTGAGTATTACTTTGGTCCTGTTTCTATGCTTTTTACTCTTTTGTTAAGCTTATTTATATATAAAATTATGTCGAACAGGAGAATAGTCTATGCTACTTCGCAATAAATAAATTACCACGATAATTTACCGCTAGGAATTTGTAACAGTAGGCCTATAGCCTACACCTCTGCTATTTCAACTAAAGAAAATTGAAAATGAAGCTCCTGTTAGGCTATATCTTTGAGTACAATAAAAAAGAAACATATCATGGACGAATAACTATTTGTGCCTTCTGTCGTCGTGTATAGAAATTGAGAGATAGGGGTGCGTTAATGCACTTTCTCACTCGTGAAAACTTACTCCCCAGTATTTCGGACGCAAAGGGTTTGAAATATTCCAGTGTGTATGGAAATGTTTAAGATATTGAAATCGTGTGAGATGGCGATTATTTTATTAAGTCTGCTCACATCGATTATTTCAACTGAATTTCCGAAACTTCATTAGCTACGAGGTCACAGTAACGGTGGCAGAGGAAATTTTTCAAATAAGGGTTTGTCCGAAGCCAAATAGTGCACACTAACGCATGCACTTACTGGATCATCATCTCTCCTCAGGAAAATACACACGTACTCCGTTATGACGTCGTCTATACATACAGCATATATGCCGTAACCCAGTAGGCTACCCAAGCATTCTGATGTGAGGTAAATAACGTGTTAACCCCAGTATCTCTTTAAAAGAGTGGTGCAAATGTATTATTAAAGTGGTACAAATTGAAGAAACACCATATGGTTTCCTTCCTTCTTTTTGCTGTGCCCCTCCTGCTTTTGGGGGAGCAATACTTTTGTGTCAGTCTCAAATGTCTTCAACATATTTACCCTTTGCCAAAGTAGCTTAGCAATTAACAGGATATCTGAATATTTGTTTGCTGGTCACAACAACTGCTTGGTTCTTCTGTATTCTTTCACGCTAAGCTTTGCTAGTTGTGTCTGTCGCTCTAACAAGGCATTTGAGAATGACGAAATGGTTTGTTGACGTTTGGACCGTTAACTTCAAAATGACGTGATCAAGTACAGGCTAGATGTCTCTTCTCGCTTTTGTCGGTCTATCACGGAGAATTCACAAGATTGTCCATCGATGTTTGTCCAATTCCTCATAAAAAGAAGCTTGCTTCCTTAGAAAGAAGCCGTTTGAATGAGGGATTGAGTGTTGAAATATGTTCCTTTTGGCGTCCCTGCCCCAAAGAGGCCTTGATAGAATTCTAATAATCTTTTTCAAATGGGTTAGCTGCCTCTTTGGTTGTCATGGCAAGATTTTTGACCGCAGTTCATTGATCTGCTATATTCGTAATAAGTGCGGTTTCACAAAAAAGGGGCGAGTCTAACCCGGTGTACTGTAAATCCCAAATAGCCGTGAGGAAAATCCTTAAAATTTCAAAGCGTCTGAAGGATATCCTATTAGACAAATGAAAGAAAACTCCCTGATCTCGGGCATGAATCGAAGGAGTTCAAATATTGATAGTCAAGTCTGGACATCCGCACATTTTTTAAGCAATCAAAACGTAAAGTTAATTAGGTTCATTAAATTCCCCAGGCCATTTAAGTGGCAAGAGGACACTCCTACACATATAGAAGTGCTGCACTCAAAAGGGGGAAAGCAAAACAAAGGAGATTGTACAGAACAACTCAATTTAAGTTTGAGTTTGCGCAGCAAAGCCAACCGTCATCGAGTACCAATGTTTCACTGGCTTTATCCTTGAGGCCAAAAATATTTTAATCGTTCATCTCTGTGTGTTGTTCCTGATACAGTGTTAGGTTTCGCTAATGTAGGAGGTCGGTCCTAAACGAGTGAAAAACCTTCACCGCAGTCTTCGATCGAGGAGGCATTGGCACATTTGTGTAAATTGCCTCTGTATCAACGGCGACAGAGAACTTTGAATGCACACATTCACGTTACTATGGATATTATAGTCTTTTTGAGTTTATTTATTTCCGTTTCGCAAGTTTGTTTGGCCTCTGAGATTCGTCTTAAAGGAGGTGAAGGACCACATGAAGGATATGTAGAGATATTGCACGAAAAGGAGTGGAGGCCCATCTGTGATGATCACTGGGACGCCAGAGATGCGAAGGTGATATGTAGACAGCTTCGTTATACAAAAGCATTGAATTTTACCATAAAGTAAGTATATTTAGCAATTGATTGCACTCTTTTGCAAGTTAAAGGTTAAGATAGCTTCATCAATTTGCTTTACTATTGGTATTTTCTTGGCAACAGGCCCATTATGTTTAAGCGCCTGCCTGTCACGTGGCAACAATAGAATCAGAACACCAAACAGAACCAGACTGGCAAATATTTAAACTGCTCTACAAAATCGGACGAATTTTTTGTCCTCTGACATGCATTTTTGTGTGTTTCTCACGGTCATTGCCCATATCATTTTATGATGAATTTGATGAAGGGAGGCTTTTACGCTGTGCTTAATACAATATTTCTGAAGATGTACCTTTCTGTCGAGTCTTAACTGTGAAGTTAAATCTGGGAAAATTCGTTACCGTGATGGATTTCGTTTATTTTGTTATGTGATATGACATTTGATACCTCGTGTCGCTGTCGCTTACCAAAGACAAGGATGGATGTATGTTCTGTTTCGTGCTGAAGTTCACGTCCATAAATCTTTATCTTGTTGTTTTTCTGTATAAACTCAAGCAATGGAGTCAAGACAAGTTTTAATCGATGCAGGATAATCTCAAGTACATATTAAGATCATTAATCACGTTAACACTAAAATAAATATCAACATCATGTATTCAATATTCGTAGACAATTATATCTGTTTTGAACGAAAGGTTTAAATCTTTGCCAACAGATTGTGGAAACTGAGAGTAAAGAAGGGTTGGTATCAAACCAGTTTGCACTTTCAAAGCAAACGTTGAGAAAGAAAACATCAATCGCGGTGACGCGAACCGAAAGAAGGACGCTAAGTGTGTTTTTTATCGTATGCATGATTTTGCATTGACCATTAGGCCTACCAGTATAGAAGGGATTTACTTACCTCGCTGACATGCAGTGCAAAAACAAGCCTTTACAGCCTAAAATGTGACATAATCTAATAGTAAAATTGCTTAATCTATTAACTTAATCCCTCGCTGGGTTAAGTTGTTGCCCTGTTGGAAGTGTTGTTGTTTACTACTGGAGGAATTTCTTATGTTTTGCAATATCGTTCTTCTCGCCAGGTTTTTTCGGCCATTGTTTCTCAGGTTCTACAAGGTTAAGCTTTCATGTCCATTTGTCAGCAGCATCGGGCAGAAGGTTTTGTTACCAGTCTAGAACAAGGCAACTTCTCATGTAGCTTACAACAGACCGTCAAATCTGATGTCTAATAGCGGATATTATTTATGTCAAAATTAGTTTTTAACATGCTTTATGTGTCATCTTACTATTGTTTTCATGAAGGACTATTATTCGTCACTTCAAGGAAGATCTAGCTTTCAACCACAAACAAAAGCAATGACAGACTGCAAGGAATTGGGTGTCAGATCTGATTAAAGTGTATTTAGTGTATATAATTCAGTATATAGAGTGAGATTACCTTCAGGGGAAATGAGTAGCAAGGACGAGAAAGGGCAGGGCAACCACTATTAATAGAGGGGATAAATGTTGAATAAAACTGATGTAATAAATCGAATAACAGCTAATCAGTAGGAAATTACAATAACAAGGAAATTAGATTAGATTAAGGTTACTGGAAAACGTTTAGAGAGGCTGAAGCTAGTAAACACTATGGTAAATCACTTGCCACAAAACACTCATGAGATTTTCAAAGATCTCCTAGGGATTTCTATAAAAAGTAAGCCCACGAAAGTGTACCAGATTTCTTGACAGTGGTGCATTTCGAGTAAATCCTATTTTGAATCCTATTTTTATGTTATTATGTTATTATGTCATTTGTAAAAATTGTTGTTAAATCATATTGCTGTAAATTAAGAATAGATCAGTCCCTGCAGCAATCTCAATGACGACCCCCCCCCAAGGGAAACCGCTTTCACCTGTGGAAATAAAAGGTCCCTGGGGAAAGGCCCCACTGCTTATCAGGGGGCTGCACTGAGAGATTGCCTTTCTAGTAAAGACATGTGAATTTTTGCAATGTGAGGGGGACTGCAAGTATCAGCTCGTGGTTAGTTTTTATTATTTGAAATCACTGCTCAATCTTCTCAATGCTCTTTTTAGACTCTTCATAACAATTAGATAATTGGTTTATGGCTCGTCATTTTTAGTGGTTAGGGCAATTCAATGCCTATCTTATCATTTGCTTATATTTCGTTTTAAGCCGAGACTGGAGGATACCTGAAGTAGTAATGACCTTTCGAAGTCATAATATCAAGTTCTTGCATTAACCTACTAAAAAATTGCCCACGAATCCCCTCGTGGTCAAATGTATGTTCACGTGCGCATTCTTTGCCGTTCATAACTAAATAATAGAAGTATTACATAGTCTTGCCAACCAGAAGTGTAAGATAATTAAGGGAAATATACAAAATGCAGAAGGGACGTTTAATAGAGGGGGCATTTATTTAGCTTTCACCCGAACCGAGGCAGAGGTGCCGTCCTAAAAAGTTAAGAGGAGCGGGACTGTGTGATGAGCAGCAAATGCCACGCCCACAATTATTGTCCTCAACGCTGCTACGCTTGATATAATTTTGAATTAAGTGCAAATATTCACGCTGCTAAAAATGTTCAACCAAACATGATAACCTTTATCAAACAATTAACGAAATGCATCAAATTTCTAGTAAAATTAACCGAGAACTAAATGTTGAAAGAGGGCCAACCCCCAACATTTTTCAATTTTTTAAGAAGGGGGCTCGGCCCCCTGAGCAAATCCACTTTCGAATTGGTATACCTCACGCTCTTCTCCAGTTATGGCCAGGTATATGAAATATGAGACTCTTTCGCGAAGGAAATTTTTCAGGCATGCGATTACGTGGCCTAGCCAGCGGTTTGCTAATGGATCACTTTCTTATTATTAACTATGAAACCATAGATTGGCTTCTCCGCACAGATGCCATCTTTTAGAGAAGTGCGGCGGTATTACATTACAATGCATAATCTTAATTGTTGTGATGATATATGTGTATGATTTTGTGGTCGATCACTGAATTGACTAACGCGAGACCAACGCGAAAATACCAGTGATAGAGGACAAAGTATATATACATAATCTGTATCCACACGTGAATCTGATCCAGATTACGTCATAAGTTCTAAGGGATCATGCTTATGTCATTTGATCACATTTTCATTCTCCTATCTTAATCATGCGTTGTTTCTGTGAGTATCCCATTTCTTTATAACATTGAGTCCTCCATGAATCCCCTTGCGCAATACCTCTGGTGCCAAGGTGACGTACCAATCAGTATCAACCTAGTTGAAGGCACAGCCCCTGACGCTAGGAATGCCGAGGGTCATTGACCTCCCACGTTTGTACTTTGTATGTAGATTTCAAAACCTCTAGCTGGATATGTGGTCTATAAGTACAAGCCTTAATGTTATAAATTATAATACTCAAGAGGTCAGCCACTTACCACTAACAGCGTATGAGATACCGTTAATACGATAGGTTTTCGCGTGGATTTCTATTACAATAAATTAAAAAGTCGGCGAAAGTTTACCGAAGGTTTTCGGAGTGGTTCGTCCCTCGAAAAAGATATTTTAAACCAGTTTGAAAACTGGTGTACCTAATAGTAAACCAAATTTATTCTATTTTTTTCTGGAGTATTTGAGCAGAAAGCCATTTCGGGGGTAAAGCTCTTAAGTATTTAGTTTGCAACCGAAACAATAGAGTGGAGGAGTAGGCGAGTTCCGGGCCGCTTCGACAAGTAATAAATGTAGATGTTTCGGTGATCAGACATGCATAGACTAAGAAGAAGAAGATGGTCGACCGCAGTCGGAGGCAACACGAATGCTCCTTTTTCCTTAGCTTCTACCACTACAGTAGTAGGGGTGGGCGCCACTCCTTTTCCAAGTCAGATTTCTGAGCACTTCACCGAGCATAGCTGTTACTCATTTCACCGACCCCGTAAGGATGGAAGGCTGAGTGAACCTTGGCACCATTTTCTCGAATCGAACTTCGGTCGCTCGATCTGTAATGCAAGTCCAGTACCACTTGACTCCCGTGCCACTAAAGTATAGTCTAAAGTACCCCTAAAATGTTCAAGGACACTTGAAAAATAGTCAGAAGGTCAATCTATACAATGGTAATATAGACGATGGGAAACATAAGGATTTTGTAGCTTGGTCGATAAAAGTGACACTTTAAGAATATGAAATACTTTCTTCGATGCTCCAACAACTAAGAGAGAAGATACGTGAAATAAAAACTTGCTTGTTTCAGTAGGAATAGCCACTAAGAAGGGAGATATCTTTGTTTAATGTAAGGCTTCTGTTTTACTTTCGTATAATTGGGAAGCAACTTGTTCTTTCGGATATAGCCCATATCACACTTCATACTAAGGAATTCGACGCCTCTGTTATAGATAAGATGTAACGGGACACAATTAGGGGTTGGGTTAATGAATGGTTATTTTATCTGCAGTAGTGTAAAATCTGACTACTTAACTGAGAAGCACACTTTCATCACATAGACCTTGCCTTGATAACGCAAGTTTGTAACGTGCCGAGAGACGCCCAGCAACACCAATCTCTCAGTTTAGCCCACTGATAAGCAGCTGATAAGAGATGCCCAGCAATACCTCTACTTAGAGGCTGCATTCGATCATTGGTCTAACCGGCTTGGGAAACGTAGGATGCGTTTCTTCTCAGTACTCTCTAGTTCCCTTGCAGTACAAAGGGTCCTATATCGGTCCAAAGTTCAATAACCAAACGCATTAAATATTAAATATACTCCGGAAATGGGAGGAGTGTCTCCTTAGCCAAAATTAGCCTGCTACACCCTTTCATGCAATCAAATCCCACGCCTACTACCTTGAGTTGACTAGCATAGTCACTGTTCTAAGCGAAGAACACAAATGTGCATGAAAAAATACAGTGGACTCTCTCTATCTCGACTACCCTCTATCTCGAACTTCTCTCTATCTCGAACAAAAAGCTTGGTCCC
>JAAAKM020005707.1:0-10918 GCA_010016025.2 Alatinidae sp. Z8VKAUB7J3 | reverse complement strand
CTTAGCGCCCTTAAAAACGGTTATTATGTTGCACCAACCAACATAATATGTAGTATGTTTACAAACGAAGGCTTCTCACGCCTTTATAAGATCATGTTTAGGAGGATTTTTACCTAGCGATGACATAAGTGGATTTTGTCCTTAGGGTTTTTTTCTAGTGGGACATTTTTCTTCGGGATCTTTTCCATCATGGATTTTTCTTTAGGGATTTTCTCCTAGGCGGATATTTTCCTTAGGGATTTTTGTCACGGTGGATTACAGCTTTAGGGATTTCTTCCTTGGGATTTTTTCCTTAGGGATATCTTTCGAGGTGGATTTTTTCCATTAGGGATCTTTTCCGTAGGGATTTTTTCCGAATACCCATGTAATGCGATCATATGGCAACTTAAGGAGTTCCAACGTCCTCTGTGTCTGTGACAGTTAAGCGAATATCAATATCCAATGTACCTGGACTCCACACATAGAACGTGATACTTGATGTCCGAGCCTTGTTCACCGCTATTTATCTATCTCCACATTTGAGTCATGATCAAGTTACAAATAACGTGCTCGGAGAAACTGCGCGCGTGAGAAATAGCCTTAGTGGATGTGATCAAACCGAACATCACATTGTATGAACTGTGAACTTTCCTGAGCAAATGTGCTAAGGAGCGAGGTGGGCTCTCATGAGCAGCTGACTCCACTCTCATAATTCATAGAAACGACCAGGCACTTAAATCACCTTACACACGATGGAACAAACATTCAGTAGAGTTCTTTTTACGACATTTGATTTTTTATGGAAAACATACAGCACAAGGTTACAGAGTAAGCCACTCAGAAATATTGTAGAAAACGCAAAAGGATGCATCTAAAAACGAAACACTAAAGTTAACTAATGAATGAAAATGAAGTTTCTACGTCGAAACGGACAAATGCAAAAGATAGTGTTGTGCCATGTTTTTTGAAAGAAATAACAGGTGGCTGGACGATAAAAGGTCATAATTAGTCACTTTCCATTCCTCCCTTGCAATTAAGCCACCTTGTTAATCCATAAGGCCTATTTACATTCTTGTATATGCACAGATCGTCAAAATTCCATTCTGCACCATGGAAAGTGACGAATTACTACAGGGCTATTCAACCATGGTATCTAATGCCAATGGTCTTTTCCGTCGAGATAAGGTAACAGAAACTCACAGAGTTTCGAAGGTACCCTGTCACCCAAAATGGCAGTACAGCACGGGATTATCAAGTATTTTCAAGTTGATAGCTTGGAAACGGTCAGAGGTATTCGTCGAATTGGTATTCTTGGAGATAAAATGTATGCTCCTGTATACGTTCATGATAATCTCTTACTGTAATGTTAGAAAAGTGGACCCAACATTGAAACTATCCCAAATAAACAGTAAACCATTGAACCGAGTAACAAATGAATAAAACGTGGTTGAAGCATACAAGGCCCACAATCCCTCAGTGTAGGTACGTCTCTATCTAAGAAAATTGTTATTACACCCTACCGCCCGTCACGCATTGAATAGCCCTGATCTTTTGTAGGCTCTCTCCACTTGCAACTGTAAGACCTTGTCGGGTCAAATAAAAAGGTAAAATAGAAGGGCACACTTAAGCCCGGTTAAACTGAAAAGCAACTGTTGCCAAAGGAGCAAACAAGAGTACGCTCTTAAACGCCACGGTACCGTAATTGACCAGTATAACCGGTGGTTGTGACAGGTTATAAGGTTATAAACGCAATAAAAAATTGTATCCCTTGTCTTTGCTTTGATCACATCCAAATCAGATTGCAAACTGCTTCTTAGTTTGCAAACGAATAGCGAATGCTGGACAAACACATCCTAGCAAAGAAGAGATCGTGTCTTCTCGTTCAGCATCATGAACCGGGAATACCAAGACTTGCTCGACATCATCTTATCACGGACGCCTGTTTCTGGTGAACCAAAATTGTAGTCTACAGTACAATAACACAGACTTGTGGGATCGACCGGTGGTTTTATACATGAAATACAATCACTAGCAGCATCTCACGTCGGCTGCAACCTACTTTAATAAAATCGAAGGCTCGAGTAGCTCGTCTATCTACTGGGTTGAGCAGACAATATTTGTTTCTATTCCCCACGCCCTTTTCAGGCTCTACACCATGTGGTACGGCTGAGCCTTCTTTCGTCAATGTATCAAAAATCACCTACCTTGACTAAGTAAGCTAATCAAGCTATAACCGAGTCGTTGCAGATGCCTCGAACTGAGATGTTAGTAGGTCGATTATTTTAAAATAAAGCTCTTATTCCTCGGCAATAAGCCTCTATCATTTCACGTAAACATAGAATAAAAGACGGAAGAAATAAAAAGTATATCCTTTGAATACCTTAGAAGCAAAGTCGTAAGATCTAAATTACAAAACAAGACACTTACGTTGGAATTTACACCCGCATACTCGCTATTACTTAGAATAACGGGGAGCATGATTCTGCGTCAGTAAACGAATTCGATGAGGATACGAGGAGCTCCTCACAAACTACACTTAGATCTTGACACTTTTAAGGCAAGTCGCCGCACAATGATGATTATAAATATTTCTGAATGACATCATGTTTATATCTACGATCGATGTAGATATAGCGTACGGGGTCCGGGACGTTCGCTTCGGACCCACTGTCCTAACATTCCCATTCTCGAATTCTAAATTTCAATATACGTTAAAACGTTCATACATTTGTCTATTTTAATGAGGCCAAATGTAATTATGTCAGAAATCCCAAATTATGCGATAGGGGCTTATAATACAATCTGCGAAGGGGTTATATCAGACTTATGCTTACGTGTTTGCTAGACACCCATCATCACAAATCCTTTTCGACAGTCTAGCATAAATGTAACTAACAAATCACCATTACAGAGCTATTTTAGCACAGTAACAGAGACTCTGATAAAAGCCAAGTGATACTAGAATTGGGTCACACATTGCCTCGTGGTGGCAGTCATTAAACGCACTGCTACTTATGCACCGATGGAACTGTTCAGCTTCCTTAACGTCTGTTACCTATTTCCAAACGGCATACCATTTCCTCTCTCATCCAATGAGAGTTTCATTTTCCTCCACACCTAGGCATAAATAACAACTGGTTAAATTAAAAAGCTCTCCATGTGAAGAATACGCCAGGCCAGAGCATGTTCCACATAATTTGGTAATACTGAGACGGCTTGATATAATTCCAGTTGATAGAATAACTTCCAAGATGCAATTTCCCGCCGGTGCAGTGATCACCAGGATCACTAAGAATATGATTTGGGCAACTTCGGCACTAGACTATTGACTCACACTGATTCGTCGGTGGATAACTATACACTTATTATGGACACTAATCCGTCAATTTCTTATGTACCTTTAATTCAAGTTATGACAAATTAGTTGATGCTAACAATTGATATTCATGTGCTACGTTCTATGCTTTCTATTCACCCTCCACCATGGTACTGTTCCAGTGTATGACAAGAGGGTGTTGTAAGCCTCTCCGCCTTATCTTGCATTTCTTGACTTCCCCACATACGGGACTGGTATAGCATCTCGTGTTCTGAAAAAATAACGAAGCATAAACAAGATAAGTGGAAACACAAACGACTAAAAGCAAACGAAACGTTTAAAAGCAGAGTCCTGAAGAGTGTAAATATACTCATGCCTTTGCTCAAGCCAACATAGACTCTTCAAATTATGTAGTTAGAGTCACTTTGGCATCTGAGATCGATATTAAATGACCGAAGGAGGAATCTTTAACTGGTTCACCAACTATTAGATGGCTAACCGATGAGGCTAAATCTTTAAGCGTGTCGACTGCCTAAGATCTAACGCTCTAAGGCAGCGATTCCCAGACCTTTAACGCCAGCGCCCCTCTGGCTACAGAGATGCAACCTTAGCGTCTCCAGTCATTCACATATATATCATAGCCTACTTAAATGTTTCCAACGCCCCCGAGGAGCCGTATTGCCCACTTTTGAAACCAATACCCTAGTGTCTAAGATCTGCCTAATCCCGTTGTTACTGTAGGGAGTAATGCTTCCGACGAACTATTGTTACGCAATTTGATAATATCTAAAACTTAAATACCGCAAAACCCCTCGAATAAGCCCATGGGCTTATAGGTTTCAAACCGACTGTTCGGCGAGCTTATATACGGTGGAGCTTGCTTATGAATGGGAAGATACATAGCAGCGAAGACCTGATGGCCTTAATATGGATGTAAAATTTTCGTAGTTGTGAAACAGTAATTCAACACCTACTTACAGTCTTGCTCAAATCTCATTCCTCATTCAAAAGACAAAGCAAAAGTCCTAAACCAATCACTCGAGGGGCCAAATAGTTATGGCATGGACACAAACCAGGCGGCATTGAAACTCTACGCAAAAACAAACTCTGAGGTTTCAAAAAATGGGTGCTGTAAGCAACAGTTATTAATGCAAAAGACTCTTTGTCCTTGAGGTTGCTCAAGGTACTGCTCGCACTACTATAGAAACCTGACAGTACAAACAATGACAAGATCAGTTGAAGAAAACTTGGAAAAGAACCACCATGAGATTGATAAGGCATTGGCACAGGATACCAGAAATCGAAAAATAAATCTTTGCTACCTCATGTGCACTAGAAGGTAGGCTTGACTATAATTAATACATAAGCATACATTGCTATTCCTGGTTTACAACATCACATTCGCCGAAAAACAGAAGTATAATTAAACCCCAAAATTTAATTGAAAATCAATTAAACTGTAGCACAATGACTTACTGTACTGTCTTTCTCGATAGCAGGATATTTGCAACTTTTCAATATATTCCTTTTCAATTCTTTTCTCTAATGATTGAAGGGACGCTCCTGTGTACGTTTTATCAAATCCTTCCTAATTAAAGAAAATCACAAAAATCAAGAGTGTATTACTGGGTAGCAATAGCTGCCAGTAATCTCGGATGACACAACTTAAATATATATCATCTAATTAAACTTAATTAACTAACACTATTCGACTCAGTCATTGCCATAGATAGTAGAGTTTATCTGGTCCTGAGTCTGCCTTTTGGCCAGCTTCGTTTCGAGAGAGACTTCTCCTGTCTTCAGGCTGCTGGATCTAAATTATGTCGCTGTTTTTATGAGGCTGAGTTGCGGACCTCCGAGGAATCCATGATTTCGTCAGTATTGACTACTTGGTCTTTGATGACGGTTGTAAATTCAGCTGAGTCCTTGCAGTGATGTGTCTTCAATTTGGTACACGGCGAGAGCAGGTCAGCGCATAACAGGAAAGTGACGAAGGGGGCTTCCAGAGTAGGAAACTATGGGTAGTATCGGTACGTTGGGCTTGTGTACTCTAGGCAGTCCATAGAAACATGGGAGAGGGGAAACCTTCGGTTTGATCTTGTGGTATAGGTGGTTGTCCAGAAGTCCGTCATTTTGCGATTTCAGGAGTGTCTTACTGGCTTTCGTTTTCACTGTGTTCATGGGATTCTTTGTTAGGATTGCGTATGGTCCATTCTCTAAGTGGTCAAGACACTATTGAGTGTGGTCAGCTTTGTTCAGGACGACTGTGGCACAACCTTTGTCCGCTCACGGGATGGAAATTCAGTCATCTTCTTTCAGGGTCATAATGGCATTCCTTTCGTCTACCGTGAGCTTGTCGGAAGGAACTTTGGACGCCAGAAGGGCGAGGCTTGCATCTCCTTGACTTTTTGGGAGATCTTTCACTGCTGCTTCTACTTCGGATACAATTTCCTTGGAAGGAATTTTGTAGTGAATGGTCCGATGACGAGTGTTAGCATCACGGTAATATAGAACAGTTGGTAGGGCATAATGTGACAATAGCATGGATTCTGATGGTAAGATCTTTTCATTTATATAGCAACTATTCAGGACTCTTGATTCTCACCTCTGATCTAAACCTATGTATAAAGTTTAAGGTTATCTTAAGAGATTTTTAAGGTTCGAGTTCGAGGTTCGGGTTTTAATTTATTCTGCATTCATTTTCCATATTCGAAACGTCCATAACTGTCTCCGACAGTGACAATAACTGTCCCTGACCTGTACCTAGCCATCCACATAAAATCTATCACTCCAGATCCAGTTGTAAGCTATCGATGTTTAAAAGTGAGTGACTGGTGAAAATACTCAATGCTTACCTGATACTGAAACGTAGATAATAATTAGAAAAAAGGTTCCACTGCCACTATTCAGCTTTTAATAGATTGTGAAACACTTTCAAATAAAATGCTCTTCTTCGGGTTGCAGCCAGATACATCTGCAATGCTGTCTATTGCTACTACATTAGTACATCCTTTAACAAGTAAAGCTGTTACAGACACAATTACTGTAAAGACGGATTAACTAACTGTTGACTCTAAGTACACGATGGAACAACTTACGAAACCTCTTCTTTACTACAAAACGAAAATTAGTCTAATACGAAGGCATATAATTTTGTCACGACATCAAACAGGATGCAAACCATCAACACTATTTTCAAAGGATATTCAGCCTTTAAGCTCTAAAAGTTAGGCCATGGTACATATTACATACCTGCACAAAAAACGGGACCGAGAATCTCTTGGTTACTCTAGGAAGCCTGTAATTGCTGCAGAATAAAAATGACACAAAAATTAAAACGTGCCTCTTTCGAAATGCCAAAAGTTTAACATAAGATCACTCTATCACCGCCACACATAACGAATCAATTCTTGGCTTGTCTCTTATGTAATCAAAGTTAGCTGCTGCACTGTGACACGAAAGTAACGAGTCGTTGGTTGTATGAATCAGGTCCTACTCTAGCTCATGGTTTAAGGTTAGCCTTGACGATTAACTGGTGCCTGGGTCGTTAACCCCACACTCTTGTATTTACAAACTACGCCAGTCCATTTTACCATGCCTGTGTATTTTCCGGTCTCTTGCAGATATATGTTATAGTTTTACCGCCCTTAACAAGCATTTACACCAAATAGTTACTGTGACAAACTACTTTGCCTACAATTCTGTGTAAGATAACAAATATCGTGCTGCGTGGGAGGGGCGCCCATCTGATGAGGATTGGCGTTATTCAGTAATAATACTTCGAATGTTCTCAATACGCCAAAGCTAAATATAAAAATACTTATAAAGAGCCAATCGTACGGCAGAGAATCTTCGGCAAACGTTTCCTTAAAATAAATGATCACTGTAAAATACACATATTTCTGATGGGGTGGATGAGATACTTTTTGACTGCAAAGAATGACCTTGTTATTTTGGGTGAACTGAAAACTATTTCATAGTACAAATCCTTACCTCAGTCATTAAACAGTCCTTAGTTTTTTATTTATATCACTTCGAACAAGCGCCTACGAGTAAAACCCATATATTAACTAAAAGTCTATTTCGAGTCATTCACAGGAAGTGGCATACACAAATTAAATCAGTATTACTTTAAAATGTTCATAATCCTAAATAAAACTTACTTCGTTCTCTGAAAACTGTATGGAGGATCACTTATCATGAAGCTACTAAGTAAGGAAAACAAGACCAATAGAATAATGGGCAGGAGCTGTATCAGCGGATAATACGATGACAGATTCTGTGGACGGAAAAGATTAAAGAGTGTCTCAGATACAACGACAATTAGTGATACAGTCAAAACTATACATATTGTTACTAACTACCTCCATGTTGTCGTCAACGGTGCCAGGATAGCCCCTGAACTCAGAGTATTTGTAATTTATTATAGAGAGGGGTAACTTTTGGTTCACGTTAGTTCAGCAGCTTTCAACAGAAGAGGTGAACGAGGCAGTAAAATTCCGAATATGTGAGGCGGTTGCAATTTCCGGTTTGTACAAGGAAAGCTTTAGGTTTCTACGGTTCTTTAATATTATCATCGGAAGTTAAATAACTGAAACGATTTCATCTTTCGGACATACGATAGATTTGGAGTGCATGGTGTTTTTATCCACTTCCTGCAGATACGGGTCTACACAAATAAAAACAAGCAAAAGGGCGTGAACGTATGGTACGAGCAGTAGCAAACGTTGCCTCGTCAGAACATCCTGTATCCATACTAGAAAATGCCGTGAAGTCTCAAGAAAAACTTGATTTTCAACGCAAACTCCATAAAGAGCTCAATGCGCTCCTCTAAAAACATACTAGCAGCATATACTGTATAACTCGTGGGGTAAGTTAACTACCACAGAAACGTATAAGAATTCTAACAAACAGTAAGATTTCAAGGACGTTTCTGTCAAGATAACGGAATAACCGGTGAAGGCGTACAGTATCTCATTAGGGTGGTTTACAGCACTGCATAGCTCGAAATTAAGTAAGGTCGGGGGTAAGTTAACTACCACTGAAACGTATACGATTTCTAACACAACAGTAGGATTTCACCGATGTTTCTTTCAAGAAAAGATATAACCGGTGAAGGTGTACGAGATATCTTGAGGTTGATTTACCCTTCCCATCATTTAACCCTGGTAAACCAAGCAGGGACTATATTAATAACTGGGACGCTAAAAATTTGAGGTAACAAACCTTTACTTCCTTTACTCACCGGGTTCACTGTATCGTCAGTACTGTATCGCTGTCGTGTATGGGTATGAACATTGCGTCCTCTTCTTACATAAACACGACCTACGAATTGAGAAGCAAACCAATTACGATACTCAAATTACGATACTGATTATACCAATTAAGATAGTGTGTTATATTCTTTATCTCTTAAGTTACTTGTTTCCAACATTGTAAAGGAGGGTCAATGCGTTACTTATTTAAATTTTTATGCTTTCTGTTTTGATCTTCGACGGCTTTCGAAATTAAGAACATTCCACGTTGTTTGGAATATTTGTGGTTTTGCCCAAATTTGGGAAGAAACACGATTAAAATGTTTAAAGGGACTGTAGGTTCAAATTAATTGTAACAGCAATTCGGTCATCATTTTACAAGAGGCTTGTCATGATGATTGGTTCTGTTTACCTAACTACCAAAACAAAAGAAAGAGAAACGATGTAGCTAAGGTCCTGTTCACACGGGTACGGATCAAAATGGACCTGGACTCAGTTGGAATCAGCTTACGAATGTGGTTCCCGTTTGGACATAATTACGGAAAGGTCTTGTCTAAACACTTGAGATCGATTAAAACGATTAAAGCTCGCGAGCTTAACAAACCACCCACTATAAATTAGGTTTTACACATTTACTTAGTACCTGGTGTGACTCCAATTCTAATATATATAACCATCGAAACCAACTGCTCATTTGTCCAGCTCATCAATGCATGCGCTTCGATGTAGAATTGGAGAAACAGTTGCTTGATTTAATTTAATGCGTTGCGAATCAAAATAGACCTAGTGACATCAAATGCCACCAGATATGGGTCCAAACTCGTATAAAAAACTTCTATAGCTGGCCGGCACCATTTAGCACCGACCCTATGTAAAAGAAGTTATCGGCAAAACGTTGTAGCAAGTCTTTCTATTAGTAGACGTCACGTAAATAATTAATTTAATGGAGTTTCTTGGAAAACGGCTCCTTGATACCATTTTTGGGAAATATCTCGTGACAAGGGGGAATGGGGCAGTAACTAAGTGCATAGGCAGAGGGTCTCGGCTCGCTACGACATGCAACATGTACACACTACTGTCATCGTAGAATATCCTCAGTTTAAGTCATTTTACCAACCATGTAATTTTCTCTTTCACTGATTACTAATCTTTGCCGTCAGACTAAGCACCACATCAACACTAACACGTTATGTGTAGTCATTCCTTGATTCTTATCAGCCTATCATATCCTTCCACATATTTATTAGTTTTGTGATTGGTCCATTGTTGGAATATTATGTGATTTTTTTAAATGATGAAGAAAGTTGCCGAGCAATTGTTAGGGAGCTCACAGTTCATCCAACAGATTCATAGACAGGATTATTGTTTACAGATATAAGAGTTGCTCTATCTAGCATCGGCTGCAACAGCTCTATGGCACTATTTCCATTACCTGTTGGGAATCCGCCTCCAAAGAATATATTAAAGATTTCTTCAGGTGACAAGTCCGCTAATGGAAAGAAAGAGAAGTTTCATAAAAGTTTACAGGGTTAAAACACGCAAGGTTCGCTAAAAAGGTTAGTGGCGCTAACAACGTATGACGAGGAAAGTCGAGGCTTAACATCAACGATATGTAAGTTGTACTACTATGTGACCAATTCATATCATTTTCTTTTGGCTACTGACTTGCGGTTGTTTAAAAATATGGGGATAGGTTGGCTAAATGCTTGACATATAAATAGACAGGAAAAGCCCACATTACAGTATCAACACCTTCTTTCTACGGTATTCTCTTCTTACTATTTCTTACGACTTTGATTCCTTTAAGGCAGATATTTCCACATTCAAATGTGAAGTTACTTTGTGAAACCGATGGCTAGTAGAAGATGTCTATTAAAGTAGAGATGACAGTATCAAGATTATTAGCTAAAGTAAAAAACTATAGTATTAAAAGAGACTAGGCAAGTCTTACTACCGTTTGAAGGATTATTCATCTCACTTTTGGGAGGTTCTAGGGAAAAGTTTTCTCGATTCATATAATCTCAATCGAATGAACACGACAAGCCCTTGAACTTTCTTTCCAAAAGCTTTGCTGAAGGTGTTATCTGCTACTATATCTGGTGTACAACTAAAAAGTAGGCTTATAAATTCCCTACCTAGTTAATTATAAATACCTACCTAGTTAACACTGCGTGGGTTGGGAATGTTTACGTCAAGAAGGTTTCAAATTTCCGGATGGTCAGACAATCTTCAAATACTCTTCATACAAATAAAAGCTCCACGTTCTTGTGTAACAAAAAACAATTTGCTATAATCGATCTACATGTAACCTTGGGTAATGGCTTGTGAAATATGGACCGAAGTCTGGGCATACAAATAGGGCACCATT
>JAAAKM020005705.1:0-10918 GCA_010016025.2 Alatinidae sp. Z8VKAUB7J3 | reverse complement strand
ACAAAAACTAGAAACAATACATCCCCTTTCACTTCTTTGTTTCAGATAGGCGATTATCTGAAAGCAAGGTAGGCAGTTCTTCACGGAGGCCAAGATGTGCTGCTATCATAAGAGTTCTTATCGCGATTTATCATATGTTAATTTTTGTCTTGAGAGGCAAAAAATCTGGGGGGCATTCTCAAATTTTAGGGGAGCATTGCCCCTAAATGCCCCCCCCCCCCGTAGCTACGGGCCCGATTAGAGACAATCACTAAAATGTTTTCGAATTTCATGAATATAGTAAACTCAATATTGTAAAGTGTAACTGATATGATATGAACTTTATATTCTATATTTTAGTGATTCTGAGTTGAGCATGGTAGTTCACCGCATTGGCAAAACGCTGTTGTTCAGTGACTTCGATGTACCTGCCCTCCTTAACCAAATGTCACCTAAGGTAAGATAGCAAATAAACTTTGATATTCTTCATAGAGGTGTGGCGCAGTGTGCGTGTATTGTAGTAATTTACGTTACCTTTTTCGTTCGTGCTAGACCAGTGAGTCCCAAACATTGAATTTCACCGTCCCCTTTTCTTCTGAGACACATCCCTAGATACACTTGCATTCACACGAAAATCATACGATTTGAGCTTGGTATTTGTGAGTTGGAAAATTAAACAGTAAAAATGTTCACAAACAAAAGTCTAACTCAAATTGACCCAATTTTTCCCAACCGTCCCCTTAAATAATCCCAGCACCCACAAGGGGATGATACTCCCAACTTTGTGAACCAGTGTATTGGACGTACGGGTTTCCCTGACTCTCTCTCGCTATTTTCGCTCTGTCCTCCGAAACACTTGGTAGATCTTTGTATGGAAGTTGCGTGTTTGGAGAATATCCATGTTTTGGTGTCCAAAATGTCACTTATGATTTCTTCTTGAGACCTCTAGCAGTAACCAGCAAATCTGGTTCTTTTCTGTCAGATCAAACTTAAAATTTGTGGAAGCTGCTCATATAGTTGTTCTTTTGAATGATACTGTTTCCAAGAGATGCTCGGAGGCGCTAGTAGAATTTTTGCGTACACTCCAATTTGTCCGTGGACATTTGGCCAATTTTCTCAATACAGAAAAATCCACCCATCAATGGATTAGGAGAAGTCACATTGCATCTTTATAGGAAGGTTTGACTTCCAGATTATATTCAACTCTTGCTGGAGCCACTGTGAAAGCATTTCCCGTAATCTTGTCAACTGACATAAAAAGATGTAATCAAAATGAATTATGAAAAGATGTGGGCTGAAGTGTGAACCTGCGGAACACCTGCGGCTTTTAAGTGCTGCTACAGAAATAAACTTTGTTTAAAGTACCACGTGGGCACTGTAAATAGCTGTGTAACCCAATTGAACTGCTAGATAGCTAATGAACGGCTTCGAGTAAAACTCAAAGTAGTATCTAAGACCATACTGGTTCTTCTCTTTAGTTCTAAAGTGCTTATCACAACAAAATTAAGCATTGTGTCCTGTATTGATATCTATATTTGTAGTTAGGAATATCTACGTACATATATCACCACGTCAAAATGTAGCATCAACTAATAGGCATTAATGTTTGACACGTTTGTCAGGGGTTTAATATTTAAAATGACAATTGCGTCTTGGTATTTTATAAAGTTTAGAGTCACCAGCAAATATGTCACATGGACTCTATTTTATCCAATTCTCACTTTGTTGTGTTTTTGCTTGTATGTCGTCAACTCATGTCACCAAGGATCCTTTTGAGATAGACAGGGCATCCATCTTTAACTATTTTCACGTTCAATACAGTTATCTCAATATTTCATTTTAAGGGGTGCCCAGTTATTGAGCTGGTGCCCTGAATTCAATCAGAAATCTACTAACAGTGCAGCAAATATTTAGGTATAGGCTGCCAGATTGTAGGTGGTGTTGGGATGCTAGATAGTCGTGCTTCTTCTCCACTACGCATAGGACTCAGTTCTTCCTTTAATTATCATAGTTAAAGCTCTCTCTTCTGAACTCTGCACTGGCTATTTGTGTGAATCGTCATGCTCAGATAATGTTGTCATCATTGTGGACTCTCGGGAGGAAGAAATATACAAAGTGTGAAACTGATGTCTGATGTCAATTTCATATTCCTTTCTTCTTTGTATTGTATCAACTCTCTGCAGGGATACGGAAGTTTAAATTGGCTAAGGGAGTTTTATTCTGAAGCATCAGGAGTTCAAACGGTAGGCACAAATACACATGTTCACTTAATTAAAGTCTATTAATTTAATTAAATGTCTTTGGGAGAATCAATCGGTTCAGTGACCATTGTAGTCATGAAAACTGGAAGATTGTATTTTATGAAGTTCTGAAAAGTTGCCTGAAGGGGTACGGAGTGGCACTGGAGCTCAGTTGGTAGAGTAACTCACTGCGAAGCCCTGGATTCGTAAGCACTTTGAGGACATTATCGTTTCTTTAGAAAGGATTTACGTGGGAAATCTCTCTTTTATTCTCCTTTAAATTGTGTGTTACTCAAACGGAAGTCTGCATTTTCATATGGCATCGGCATTTCCGGTTCCTGGTCGCAACAGAACGCAACAGTTCTGGGAAGCATTTTTTGCGTTTATCCAGAAAAAGAGAGGGTAGGTCATTGGCTACATGTATTTCTTAAAGTAGTTTTGTTTTGGAAGCTTTTTAATAAAGTCTCTCAGAGCAAGGCCGAAATACCATTTTAAAATTGAAAGTTACATAGAACCAGAGCATAAATATGGTATGTCAGTTCAGTTGACATCTTCCTGTAAGATACTTGTTACTGAGAACCTTGGGCCGATGAATGTTATAGTCTTCAGGTAATCATAAACAAGGAATAAATTATCAGATATCAGTAGTATTTAGACATTGGTTACAAAAAGGTTAGGGTTCCTTGAGATCAAAACTCTTTTATGTAGGTCTGAAAGGCCTTAGTGATACAAGTAATGTTCATTGCCCACTTTAACGTCTATTCACTCTAGAGAAGTCACTTCACGCCAGAAGAAAGAAATCAAGAGCAGGCGATGTTACAGAATCTACTAACTGCGTACTTGGAACATAGGTAAACTGTATATAACAACATAACTGTAGTGCGTAGTACGTGAAAGGCATTAAATAGCATAATAAGTTTGTAACATCCTAGAACACCCATCATTGTCATCATCATCTCTATCAAACTTCTTATCATGACTACCATCAACACCATCATCATGATGATGGGATCATCATGATCTTCACCGTTATTATCATCATCACCATTACCATCATCATCATCATCGGCGTCATCATTAGTTTATCATCATAATTAGTTACTACATATATTAGTGCTATTATATACTACATGTTACAATTAATTCCATCGTTGTTTGTGAAAATCCTTAAACTTTTTCAAATGCAGATGGTTTTTATTGTATTTCGTTAGTTTTTTATTGTTTGTTTTCCTTGCCTTTCTATAAACAGTGCAGCAGCCGGCAGGAGTCCTAATCCCTCTGACTTGAACCTAGAAAAGTTATCACTGGAGAACCCTCAAACCTGCAGTGAGTTAGAAAAGGCGTTCGGGTCCAACCTCTTACCTCAATCCGAACAACAAAGCAGCAGTACAAGTCAACCCCGCCCTGAGGTAGGCACATTTTTACTACTTGCTCCACTGTAAGCGTCTATAATTTCAATCTTCGTTGCCTGTCATGCCTTTTATTGAGTATTTTGAGTATAATTTGTCAGTCAATAAGAACAGTACTGCCATTGAGATGGAAGCCTACGTCTCTCAGAGACAAGTGCAAGGAAAGGTGAGGGGGTGAGATAATCAGGGCTAGACAATTGCTAAGGAAAAATCTGCTGTCGAGGATTAGGGCTATCTTACAATGTTGAACTGGATATAGATACGAAGAGAGAAGAGGAGAAGAAGAGGATAACTATTCACATATTGCTAAATGACATTACCAATAGAGAATGTTTTGTTTCAAGCAATGTAGCCGAACAGTCCACAAGAATGGTGGCAAGCCCTTATTTGGCGTCAGCATATATCTCCAACTGGTTGCAGCAAAAATTCTCATGAAATTAAATCGTCTATATGTGGATAATGAGGATAACATAAATGAATAAGCGGAAGGACACGTTTGCGTATCATACACGTTTGCGTATCATACACGTTTGCGTATCATACACGTTTGCGTATCATACACGTTTGCGTATCTATAATTACCACCTTAGGCAAAACTACGGAAGACGGGCATCGTGCTTAGTAATAGGAAGAAATGATTATTATCAAGTAGTGAAGGTATGCATATTGTTAATACATGACCAATGCAAGAACAACCAAACTTCATCGCTGGTGCTTGCTCAACATGTATTGAATCTTTCGTCGGTCGGTTCCTGCAGCACATTACATCTGAACCCTCTATTTGCAGGATATCAGTATATCCAATTAGCATGGCAGCGAACGTTTTGATAGGTCGAAAAGATCTTTGTGAAGCCTGCTTAGTTAAAAGAATGGATGGACTTTCTTCCAAGTTTTTTTGCTGTCACGCTGCACGGTTGACACAAACTGATACGCGGCCTCAGCCAACTTGAAAGGACATTCTGTACCTTGCATATTTATTTACTCGGACAATCAAGCAGAAAATAGAAAATACAAAAGAACTAGGAGTTCCAGAAGGAAGAGGACAACAAAAAGAGGGAGAAGAAGAAGAATGATGAAAGGAGAAGAAAAGGAATTAGAACAAGGAGAACAGAGAATGAGAGAAAGAGAAGGGTGAAGAGGAATACAGATTACTGAGATTTATATTCTAATATTCGAGAAATCAGGCGCTTGCAAAATGAGGCATTAGTAGTAGAAAATGTTTTTTAATCTTTTGTAACATGTTTTTGCCATGTTCCATATTTTTCTTTTTCAAACAGCCATCTTTCCAGAGAGAATTTCTTTGGAACTTTGAAGATTTAACAATGTTAGTTGGTTCGGATATGCCTATTTTTGGAGGTGGGAAATACCCAGTTGTGAGTTTGAGGCTAAGGTAAGTCATCAATTTTTGTTAGTACGTTGTGACCTTTAGCATTTGATGTATCTTATGCTCTCCAAGCAACAGTCTTTTGTAGGGGTTAATATTGATTGGTTTATAAATGGAAGAACATAGTCAGCTTTTTCTCCTTATATTCAAGCGAATAGCTTTGTCACTGGTTTTGTTCTTAAGTTTTTTCGCCTTCGATCGTAAAATATATTTTGACAGATGCACTCGTTTTTAACTGAGAGGACGCTTAAAGGCATTGTCAAAATGTTTTATTATGAAACTGTGTATATACTAATGTGTATATATTAATATTTAAGATTGAATATTACTATTATCAAATTATTGAAAAGGATCTCATACAGCTGAAAAACGCGGAAAACGAAGCTGTCACGTAGATGGCAGGAACTAACTCCTTCCAAGTTCATTGTATACCGTGGCGAAATTGTAGAACTTCATACACACTAGTTGCGATTATCGCTCATCATTTTCGTTTTTACTGAAACAGATACAAATTGAGCCTCGACTGAAACCAGCCATTTAAGTTGCTGTATTTCTGCCATTCTCAATGTTGCCGTATTGGAACACGTATGTGGAAAGTTATCATCGCATGTATTTAAGACCTTATGCATATAGAAATTTGGAACAGAAAATGTCCATCCGGGAAGTGTGGAAACGTCACTGTATTAATTAATGTGTTATCCACGTACAACATCAAGCTATCATTTTGCTATAAACGTACTGACATAAATGTTTGCTTTGCTTCTAGGGATGCTACTACACCTATTAATGTCTTAACTGGTCTTGATTATTGGTTGGATAATTTGATGTGCAACGTCCCTGAAGTAGTAATGTGCTTCCATGTCAAAGGCATTGTAAAGGTATGACATATACTAAATATGGGTGTCTCTCTTCCGTATGTTTATATTCAAAAGAGTTTTCAGTCTCGTCACACAAACTATGAAATAGAGGCAAAGAAGGTCTTATGTCTGCGTTGAGTTGATTGAAAGATAGCTTTGTAACTATTCGTCGCCGTGTGTTACTAATATCTGCGCCGTTTTCTGCCCTTTGTTCTTCAATTAATGGGTATGAAATGCCTCAGGCTAATGTTTTCTGTACCTCTGATAGCGGCCAGTTGCTAGTTTTTTTACAAGTTATGCGACGAGGATGTATTAGTCGTTATAGTTTTAGTTATCGATATCGGTATCGACTGCAGTGTGACCAGGCCTGTAGCCCGCCAGTTTTTACCAAGGTTTTTACCAAAGGGCAGTGCATACGTACTGTTTTGAACGCATCCTCGCTAATGTTTGAATGAAGGACCAGAGCAACATAAGACTGCCCATTGCCATTGCTAGACAGGTATAGTTATGAATGATACACTATGTATCAAAATTCAGTTTCTTTTAAAGGAAGTATTTTATCTCTTTCGAGAGAATGTTTCATTCATGCCCCTGTGAGCATTCTGCAAGTCTTGAAACCAACAAAGAGTGCTGGGAGCTTTTCTTCCAAAGTTATCTTACCTATTAGGTGCGTGATACTTCAAGCAGTGAACGTTAATTAACCCAGTGTTAATTTACTTATTTTTTGTAGAAATACGAAATCGTGAAGACGGAAGATTTACCAAAGCTTGAAGGGAGTAGATTCTCACCAAAGGTATCCCATACACGATGTTTTGGGTTTTTACTGCTTTTCAATACTTGCTGTCATGCTTTGAATAAGTAAATACTTCAGAAAGAAGAGAAGACGACAGCTTACCGCTACATGTTTTAGCAGTCGACACTCAACATACTAATCATCAGTTGGCTGTAGCGATCACCAGTAGAATGAGTACTGTTTGGTGACTTATCATTCATTTTTATGCATACAATGATAAATATCGTTGCATCGCATTATTTCCGCAGCAATTTCCTGCAGTAGTGTGTTTGACTGTGCTACGTAACAGAAACTGCTAAAACCTGGGTGGGGTCGTAAAAGGAAAACATTTAAACTGTATTTGGTCTTTACTTGCAACAACAGGAGGGGAACAGATCCTGACATTTATCGGCTATTTTTAACTGAAAGGCATCTGAGGACATTATTGAAAGGTCTTGTTAACGTACCAGTGAAGGAAAGGCTCCTTTGTTAACATAAATTGTCTTTGTCACTTGTTATTTAGTTCTGAACTGAAATGTGATGATCGAAAATTGCCTATGTCGATGCAGTCATATTGTCTGTGTCGATGCAGTCAACTTCGAACTGTAAAGATGGATTGCATTTTTTCTCTGTGTTTTAGCGCCTCTGTTCGAAAAGACGTCTACCTGTCGAACCTCAATTATCACTCCAGAAGTAGTCGCAGGAGTAGTTGCTCCCCTCGTTTAAACTCGGCTTTTCAATGATAGTTAAAGCATAATACCCGCTTGATAATCACTTGTTGTACAACTTTACCGTAAGAATTGGAATTTCAAAACAATTATGAGGATAGGAAGAGATTTATAACAACTTATAATTAATCAATTTTTGACTTAAAGATGTTAAGCGACAGGTAATGGGTTCATTCTGTAGCCCTCTCGAAGTACATAAGCAAGACTTTGTAGACTGGCCTGTCTCACGTTGATACCATAATCTGAGCACCCGATAACTGTTCCTCAGATCAGTACGTCTTACAGGAGTAAAAAATTCTCAAGCAGGATCGTGTTCTTAGGTTATTTTATAATACGTTAATGGTTTCTCTCCGATAGGTAATAAAAGATGTTGCCCAGAACATTCTGTCATTTTTGAAAGGAAACTGTGCTAAGGAAGGTCACACGTACTGGTTATTTAAAGGTAATTTGATCTTTAAACTTTCCGTAATAAAATTGGTTTTAAGAAAATATTGCCCCGTGTCACTTTAGCATCGTAACACATAATTTACATCGGCTTCTACGTAAGAACTGTGTCATGTACTTCACTGGATCATTTGTTTTTGATAATCATCACTGGGCGTCCTAAGGGTAAAACACTCTCAGACATACGCATAGATACGCATGTATGATAAGAAACGTTTGTTTGCTATTATCTCGGGGTGCCCCATTTGTTCATTGGTATGCGTTTTTAGCCATCATTAGGCGTTGTTGTTGTCTCAATGTTATGTTCATCACTCAGGTTTCAGACTCGGTCTACGGTGGACCTTGGTAATCCTGCGAGCTCCGGGTCCATGATCTCAGTGGTGAAGATTTTATCACTTTCTCCTGGATGCTTTCAGCTGTAGTTTGTTTTGTGTTTCATGCAGAACAATAATGATTATATTTCTAGTCATTCCTTTAACTTTCTATTCTGATAAGTTTGGTAACATTCTTAATGGCTACTCTATACGTGTTATTCTTCATGCAACCAATAAATGATTTGTGGTTTGGATGTATAGTGTTTCACACCGCAATCTTCACCATATGGGTGATTTTTTAATGTGGCTTGGGGGACGTATTCCTCTTCTTTTTTGTCTGTTGACATCTCCAAGGCTGTAGTTTTTCTTTAAACGAAAATTTGGTAAATGCCCTTCCCTTGATGGTTTAAGACAGCACCATGCCACTTTCAAACTATAGGTATCCATGTTTCTTCAAGCAGGAGCTGACCGTACTCTGGACACTTTTTATGTCTTCCAATAGCCTCCACTTGAAACCCGGGGCTAGTTTTACGCCTTTTTGTAGGTACATTTGAGGTAAAGTGGACTTGAATTCAGCAAAGAAGAACAGGTGCCAGCAGCCACCGTGGGTAATAAAATCCTCTTCTACAATGCACAATTCTTGTAGTCATGTGTAGAATTGTAAAAGTTGCAGCATGAGAGACCTTTAAGGCAATTTAAGAATTTAGGAAACAAGACTATCTTTTCAAAAAACAACTTCCGGCAAAATATGAACTTCTTTTACCTGCACGGCGAGAGATGGCGGGTTTTTACTGAAACTCTTCATTTAAAGTGGAAAGCATACCGCACCCTTGCGAGAACACAAAGAAAATATTTTTGACCTTTTTGCACTATAGGTGATTTAGTAGTCGAATTGTGATAGCCCTGTCATCTTTATTTTTCCATATATTTCAAATACACTACGATAAGGTGGACGTCACTTCATAGGTCCAGATAATTTTTCTGGCTTCCTACTTTGCTGTCGTGTAGAAGTTACTTAAAACAGGGGCTCCAAGATTCGCAAGGTCTACTCAGACAAACTGGATACCCTGATTTGATTGTACATAATCAAGGCATTTTTATTTATCGCATCGTCAGAATTTTAGCGGCCTTTTTTAGTTCACAAGTTACCTTGTACAGTTTCCTTGAATCCTTTTTGCGTTTTATAGTGGTTATACTGAAAAATAGACTTACGTTCTGAAGATGTAGAACGTGTCCGAGGTCGCACTGTCGAAATACGCTGGCAAATTACGGTTATTTACAATTTTAAGAAATTTATTCAATGTAGAAATAGGGCAGATTAATCTAGCTCACTGTAACCAAAATACTCCTCCCTTTTCTCTGCATTTACAAAACGTCATTCAGAGTTGGACCTTAGAACCAAGAATTATGCAAGTCATGTTAAAACAGATTACGGTACCGTATCATTGTATGGTAGGGTTCAATGTGTGTGGGCCCGTGGGCATCTACTCATATTCAGAACTTTGGAAAAGTTATCCCCAAATTTTACTCGTAGCCCAAATTTTACTATCCACTCAAATTCGGTTTACGACACAAAGCTTATACCAAAGTCGTGCTGGTGGAAAAATTTCATAATCTGCTCAAATTCAGTAGTTTAAAGCCCAACGGACCTAAACTGTAGTGCCCACACTTGCTTGAACAATGAAGGCGTATTCTCGTTCCGGCATCGTTCTATGCACGAAGAAAACTGGTGAGAGTACAACAGAAGGTACCTCTCGTGTTTATACGTAAAGCTGCAATTAAAAGCTCTCGACTGATTTGGTACATTTCTGTCGTGTTTTTAAATTCGTCGTTACAGGTCAACGACGTGCTTTTGTAATGATTCCTGTGATAAAATGAGTTTTTAAGGGGTAACAAAATTCCTATATGGAGGAATACCATTCGTATTTCTAACAGTATGTAGACCTGGAGGCCAGAAGTATCTAACAAATAAAATCAGAGTCGTCTTTGTCAAATCTTGTTTCGACCACGTCAGTGAATGTACACGATATCTCCGACATTATTGGACATGTTCTCTCTTTTATTTTTAAGGTGGGAAAGATGATGTTGTGAAACTTTATGACCTTACATCAATATGCAGCGAAGTAAGTAAACTCATTTGTATGAATTACGACAACTGCAAAAATAGTTTCTTTTTCTGTTACTTTTACATCAAAGATTCAGGAAACAAAAACATATCATCCCCGGTTGTGACATATTTTCTATTTCTCTAGTGTTCTTTTCAAAACAAAAAAATGTCGTTCTTCAAAGTTACCCACTGATCAACGTTTTTGTGAAGGGATGTCAGCGAGTGGTTGTGTATTTCAGTACGGTTCCGTAGTATAGAATGAGAATGCCCCGTGTATTTCTCCCGGGGTGTTTTTCACCTCGGGTCGTAATGCAAGATACGAAAAGAATATATAGGAGTTGGTAAGGTGCCTCGTTGTTCCTTTTATCTTGCCTTTCACTTGCCCATTGTCAAACCATTTGACGGTGACCCGACATTTACCCCCGGCGACACTTACCCCCGGGGACACTTACCCCCAGCGACATTTACCCCCGGCGACACTTACCCCCGCGACACATACCCCTGCGACATTTACCCCCGGCGACACTTACCCCCCGTGAATCGTATTAATTCCAATGGTATACCAAATTTGTTTGTAATAAGGACAATCTTTTTCTTGTGTCGTCACAGTTTGCCTGACCACTTTTCGTTTTTAATGTTAAAGGAAAACAAACAACAACATATAGAGCCATAGAGCCATATCTT